>OY755175.1:1849234-2092154 GCA_963576735.1 Bedellia somnulentella | reverse complement strand
TATTTGTAAATGCTCTTAATATTGCTCCTGCTGATCCATCACCAAACATCCTTTTGTTTCCCCTCTCAACTTCCAAAAGTCTCCGAGGATTTCTGATTAGCTGTGTAGTGTCGGCTTAGAATAGCACTACCCCATTTGTTCCCGTGGGTGTACGTAAGAGGCGACTAAGGGTATTGGGGCTTTTAAGGGATTTTTGGCGATGCGGTTGGAGACCCAACACCAAACCCCTTTATTTTAACATCTTTTCCCCTCTCAACTTCCAAAAGTGGCTGAGGCATTTTTAATTCTTCAGCTCTGGCTACCCCTTTTAGGGATTTATAGCCGTGAGTTTATGTATATATGTATGTATGATTTCTGATTCTGAACCTTAGACTACCTATTTTTGGGAGTTATAGTCGTAAGTATACAAAGAATAAAAGAAGTCATTATATGTTTGTACGCTATCCACAAAAACGTAATTGTGGATAGAAAAACAGCGAACGTACCTTTTAGTTTCATAATCATAACATAGCGTAAGTTATTTTAGTTCGGAACAATCCTTTAAAACTCATCTCTTTTTTATTCCAACGAGAATCGGAAGAGAGTGTCATATGATTTCAAGTTAACGAGTTTACACCTTCAAATGAAGCTGATTAATATATTATTTTCGTCACTAATTATTAACACGCGCTTAAAACATAACCGGGGCGTGACTTAAGGAATTTGTCAAATTACCTACATCACTACTCAAGTATGAATAATTGCTTTGGTGGTGTTGACATAAATTAGTTGTTATTATATACATGTGCCGTATAGTGTCGGCTCAGAATAGCACTACCCCTTTTCTTCCGGCGGGTGTACGTAAGAGTCGACTAACGGTATTGGGGCTTTAAAGGGATTTTTGGGCGATGCGGTTGGAGACCCATCACCAAAAACCTTTATTTTACCATCTTTTCCCCACTTAACTTTCCAAAAGTGGCTGAGGAATTTCTGATTCCATAGCTCTGGCTACCCCATCTAGGGATTTATAGCCGTGAGTATATGTATGTATGTATATAATTAAGCTAGTGAAAATTTTATTATTGCTAGTAGTACCAGATTAACCGTAATTTCAGTTGGTACTATATTATCCTAGCTACCTTTTCAGTGACTTAAAGAGCGTGAAAGGAAGCTAAAAAAGTCCGCCCCCGGGTGGGCTCGAACCACCAACCTTTCGGTTAACAGCCGAACGCGCTAGCCAATTGCGCCACGGAGGCGATGATGATGATATAAACCAAATCTTGTATTCTGTTACGGTTTACAACTTAAACAATTGCACTTAATGAACCGCTTTACAGTTGTTATTACTGTGCGTGGTTTATACTTACGGTTATAACACAAAATAAGGTTGCAAGAGCTTCAAAAAGAACAACGGCGACGTTTGATTAGCCGCTTCAGACAAAAGGAAGGATAAAAGATAGTGTGATAAGAGAACATTAGTTGTTGCTAATTTAAGAAGATTGAAAATTATTGCATATTATTTGAAGTTTATATAATGTGTATGAGCCTTCTAAAAGGTGGGCAGATGACTTTGTGCGGGACGTTTAGACCATGAGCAAGTCTAGTCATTGAAAATATTTTTATGAGAGGCCACCTTCCCAGGAGTAGGCAATTATGGCCCCACTCACTCACACCAACAAATACCTTCACCCAATGCAATGTCATATATGATTCTATCTTCACGAAATAGAAATAGAGTCAGCATATTTTGATATTAATTAGTTCAGTAGTTTCAGATCAACCAAGTTTCTGGCGGGTAATGTTGTGAAATTCAATCACTGCTTACCCCTTATGCAATTGAGCCTACAGTCTATGTTTCTTTCGAAGGTTGCAGGTTTCTTTTGCTGAAAGAAAATTTCAATACCGATTGAGTTGTGCAGTAGCCTAAACATTACAGATTAAAAAAAAAACCTGTTTATAATAAGAAGATTGTCTTGAAGAGTAAAAAAGTCCGCCCCCGGGTGGGCTCGAACCACCAACCTTTCGGTTAACAGCATTGCGCCACGGAGGCGATGATGATTAAAAATGAATAATTCAAATTTAAACTTTTATTATATTATATAAATCAATCAAACAATAGACGTTAATGAGGCAGGAGGAGGTTTTACTCACATGTCTCAGGTTGATGAACTACACCTAAAGAACACAGCTATATATTTTTTAAGTTATTTTATTGTAATTATTTATTACGGATTGCTAACACTGAAAAGAGAACAGAATCTAAAAAAGTACTTAAAAGCACATCATTCATTTTTGAAATCGAAATAATTCATTGTTATCTATCTAATTCAATATTATTCTAAAATTAAACTAACTGATTTTATATTACTACTATGCTAATTATAGTAATTACATCAATAAACATACTCTGTACAACAACATATATAAATGTCTGACTTATTCTCTAGTAAGAATAATTTAATAAAGTTATTGAATTAACAAAATACAATACAATCATAAGAACAAATTAAATGTCAGAATAATATCAAAATTAGTAAACTAATAAAATACAATACAATACAAACTGGCCCCATCTTATGTATTTACAACTTTAATTTTTGCTTGAAAACTGCCAAAAAGTCACCAAATATATCAATTTCACCGTGTTTTGCCTGCATTTCGTTATAACTTTTACACAGTCTCGTAATGGCTGAATTAAGTCCAATATTGGTACGGCATCTTCTAACATGACTAGCGACATGATAGTCCAGTGGGTAGAACACCCGCCCGAAAAACAGAAGGGCGTGAGTTCCAATCCTGGGACGGGCCTACACCAATTTGTCTTTTCTAAAGTCATATGTGTGGTTAATTTATCATGGTTGCTAACGGTGAGGGAAAACATCGTGAGGAAACCCACATGGCTGAGTTGTACTTAGTCATGTGACAGTGTATTCGTACAAAACGGCGATAGGCCTGCCCCCTATCACGTGAGTACACTGTCTAAGCAAAACGTGGGTACCTTCTCTGGAAACTAGATGGCCATGTGAGTTCAGGAGTATTGTTACCTCTGCCAACCCCTTCGGGGATAAACGGCGTGAACGTTTATGTTATGTTATGTTATCTTCTAACATTAAATATATTCCTAATTGTATTTCGAGGATAGTTAAAGGGAACAATTTTAATTTATATTATTGATAACTTCAGCACAGTCAATGTAACTATTTACTACCTCATATAAAAAATAAGAGATTATTATTTTAATTTTAATTACATACATATACTCACGGCTATTAATCCCTAGATGGGGTAGCCAGAGCTAAGGAATAAGAAATTCCTCAGCCACCTTTGGAAAGTTGAGTGGGGAAAAGATGGTAAAATAAATGTTGTTGGTGATGTGTCTCCAACCGCATCGCCCAAAAATTTCTTTGAAGCCTTGGGGCTTCATAGGAAAAACTAACGGTATTGGTACCGTTAGTCGCCTCCTACGTACACCCACCGGAAAAAATGGGGTAGTGCTATCCTAAGGTATTCTACACAGCTTCTTCAGCTTCTATTATTCTCAGACGATGAAATAATGAATCCATCTTAATAAACTCTTATCTTTGAGTATAAGTCGGCTATGCTTCAATAAGAGAACGTCAGGCTTCAAAATCAACTACTCATTGGCTAAATAAACGGTAAACGTAAATACGATAGCCGTGGCCGAGTAGATAGGTGACTAGGTTGCGGGTTCGATCCCCGCTGAGTGCAACCTTTATGTGATGAGTATAAATAATAGTTTCTTAGTCTAGGGCGTTAGTTATATGTGTGCTAGTATCCCATAATACAAAATTAACTTAGTTTGGGGCTAACTTGATCGGTGTATAATATGTTGGAGACCCATCACCAAAAACCTTTATTTTACCATCTTTTCCCCACTCAACTTCCAAAAGTGGCTGAGGAATTTATAATTCCTTAGCTCTGGCTACCCTTTCTAGGGAAATATAGCCGTGAGTATATTGTATGTATAATATGTCCGTATTATATATATAATATATGTATAATCTCTTTTGTAAATTTGTGTTTGATGTGCAATAAAGAGTTATTCTATTCTATTCTAAATATATCAATGATACAACAGTTATGTAAATACACACACATACATATACTCACGGCATTAGTTCCCATTGGGGTAGGCAGAGACTATCGATCGCCACTTTGTTCGATCCTGATAAACCTCTTTTGCTTCGTTTACATCCATCCATCTTTTCATACATGCTCTTTTATTCTTCATACTTCAGGCGCCTTCCTTTTTGAGCATACTCGCTATTTCACATTTGCTCATGAAAACCTCATGTGGGGATTATTACTAATAAATTAGATTTACACTCGCTATTTGTTCCAAATGTGTCCTCCGAGGTCGTCCTCCACTAACATAACCATCTACATTGGCTCTGTAAATCTGTTTTACCAATTTACTATCATCCATCCTCTCTTTGTACCCAATCCATGTTAACACTCCTTTTCTATCTTTTTTAAACGGTTTTATTAAACGGTTTTTAAACGGTTTTATTTAGCTCACCCCGTTCGTTTTTTATTCTTGGGTCAAATTTAGTAATTCAAATTTCACCCTCTTCCTATCAACTGATTAATCTGAAATTTTGTATACACTTTGGATTTTGGTGACAATACAATTATATTTATTCATTATCATTATAAATTCAAGATGGCCGCCGCTACAAAATGGCGGATAATTTAGGTTTTATTTATCCCATCAATATGGGTATCAAATGAAAGGGCTTAACAAGCAGAAAACAATATACTATAAAAAAAGAAATCCAAGATGGCGGCCGCTACAAAATGGCGGATAACGTAGGTTTTATCAATCCCATCAATATGGGTATCAAACTAATGTGCTCAATCAGTAAAATACAATGTACTGTGTGAAATTAAAATCCAAGATGGCGGCCTCTACAAAATGGCGGATAACTTAGGTTTTATATCAATCCCATCAACATGGGTATCAAATGAAAGGTCTCAACAAGTAGAATACAATTTACTATGCAAAATTAAAATCCAAGATGGTCGCCATACAGTGCGCTATACCAAATCAATATTTTAGATGGGCGCAGCCACTTCTACATGATTATATACTATGATAAAACATATATAGATATATATTAGGTATCAGCAAGGTGACCAAACTTTTATTAATATTTTGAATGCTTTGAGAGTCGGTGAGCTAACAACCCAACATTTTAGTATTTTAATGGGAAGACTTCTTCAAGACACGAGTGATGAGTTTGAAATAGACAAACCATTAAGGGTATACCCCACAAATCAACAAGTTAACGACCACAACTCTGCTGTATTGAATTTGTACTGAAATAATGGTGCTCATCTTTACAAAATAAAAGCGCAGAATCAGCTAGTACACGCCACACGAAAAGCAGACAATGTGGATATAGCTACAATAATACCAGCTGATATCAACAAAACCGGGGGTTTACAATATTAATATCAATATTGACGTTTCAAAGGGATTAGTAAATGTCACTATAGGATACATCAACGAAATCATTTGGCCTCAATTTCGTCGAACTCAAATGTATGCAACAGATGTACCTGCCGTCCGAATTGATTTCGCAAGAGACGGAGTACATTTTATACACCCGAAAGCATAGATTAAAAAAAAAACGTTAGATAGGTCATTTACGAGGAAACCGGCGGGCGGCGCTTACGAGTGGCACCGATTGCGGCAGATGAACGCACACCACTAGAAATATATCCAAACAACACACCAAGAAATACATTTGAAATGTAGGCGAGAAAGCACATCTTAAAGCAAGCGCTAAAAAGAGATAAACATATTTTCTCTGTACTGTCGTGAAATATGACACTAAGACGACCGTTTGACAAAGAATAATTAAGAACTATACACACGATTTATTATAAATTATAATTAAAACGTTGTAAATTTATAATACTTACGAATGATAAGTAATCTCTTCATTTTAGTCACGTCATCACACACGACGGCATTCTCGATTATTTTGATAAACAAACACGCCAAAACAGGTGAACGATTGCAACGGCAACTAGTGCGCGACTGTAGTCAGATGAGCCATTTAGCCTGTTTTTTAAGTGCCACTTATGAGCGCGCATGACTTATCTACGGTTTTTTATTAGTACATCTATGCCTGAAAGCCATACAGTTTCCAGCTAAGTACAATTACGGGACAGCTAAAAGAAGAATGTTGCCTTTAATACTATCATGGGCTTCTACAATACATAAAATGCAGGGCAGCACTGTGGATTACGCAGTCGTATACTTAGGTGCGAAACTGTTTGAAGAAGATCAAGCCTACGTTGCTCTTAGTAGAGTCAGATCTTTGCAGGGACTACGTATAGAGGAGTTGGACTGCAATAAACTAACGGTCAAGAAACCTTGCAATAATGAAGCACTATATGATTAAACAGAATGCGAAATAAAAACTAAAAACTAGAAAATAAAAATAGGTAAAAAAACTTTTTAAGTTAAACGGTTTTATTATTAACATACAGAGCAATGTTTAAGATAAATGTACTAAAAACCTTAAAATAATAATAAAATAGATACAGTCGTGGGAATTATATACATATGCATAGACTAGACTAAAATAAAACCGTGGGGCACGTCAATTGTCTACAAATTATCGACTTAATGTGCGATAGAAGAAACGTTTAATTCGTCGGTGGGCAGTTGGCCCGCAGACGGTGAGGAAATTACTTACTATTTTCTTGCTCATGGAAATTCCAATAGTCATACACTACATGTAAATAAAAGAGATGTTTCAACTAGTTTCTCGTTGGAAATTTACACTGCTGCCTGGCGATGAATCGGTTCAATGCTCGCAGTTTGTCTTTAATCGTCAAAACATATGATAAAAGTACTACTCGCTCAAAATTATGAAACCCTCGATTATAATCGAGCTTGCTAGCTTGTTTCCACATTCTGCCCTATTTATCACATGTCCATCGTTGTCGGTTGAACAACTGCCCAATAATAGTGTAACATTACAAAACAAACATTGTAGACAATTGATTGACGTGCCCCACGGTTTTATTTTAGTCTAGTCTATGCATATGTATATAATTCCCACGACTGTATCTATTTTATTATTATTTTTAGGTTTTTAGTACATTTATCTTAAACATTGCTCTGTATGTTAATAATAAAACCGTTTAACTTAAAAAGTTTTTTTACCTATTTTTTTACTATATCATCTTTCACACCGCGCCCCTCACGAATCACGCTATTTCTCACCCGACCTTAAAAATATATGTAACTGATATAGTCCAAAAAGCAAGTTATCTGATACATAAATCAAAGCAGAGTTAAAACGTGAGTGACGGCTTTGCTTTGCTAGGCGTCCTATAAGGTGGACCAACGAAGTGATAAAGGACGCGGGAAGCCGAAGAGTAGGCTGTGTAGGAATTTACATCTTAAAGGTATATTTTAGTGGAGATCTCTTCTTCGGGGATCTCGATTACAGGGAGGTATATATCTTCATCATCAAGTTAGATTTTCCAGCTGTGAACGTCTAATCGCTGGATAATGATGAAAATATGAATACACTATGTATTAACATTGTCCCATAAGTGTAAAAAATATTCGGTATCAATGGTTAAAGTATAATTGTGAACCCAGATTTTTTAAATTATCTCCTGCATATAAATTAATTAGGGAGACTCGTTTAAGATCAATACATTGAATTGTCTAATTTTATGAACAAATTTATAAGTGAATGCCTATAAATATAGATTTGCGGAACAGTAAAAATATTCCGCCCCCGGGTGGGCTCGAACCACCAACCTTTCGGTTAACAGCCGAACGCGCTAGCCATTGCGCCACGGAGGCGATGATGAATAGAAATAAATTATCTTAATATTATTATATGAAATTTCGTTTTTAATTAATCAATATTGATTATTTTAATTTCAATCTATAAGACTCGAAACAAAAGAAAATAAATAAGTTATTGTTCTCGAAACAAACGGAGCTTAATGAACACTATTGTTGTAAAATAAATCGAATATAATTATTATTTATTTATTTTGGTGTGACATCAAAATGTATGATTTACAATGTGGGCTAAAAAAACCCAGCCACGAGCCTCTATCTTCTCTATGTGTCCAAACCGTTTTAAAATTCCAGATTCCTTAAACTAGATATTTTTAGAAAATAGATACTTAAGGTATAAATCTCTCCAAGGGTGAACCAAAGCTTCAAAGTAATTGGGTATCCAGAGCTTCAAAATTAGTGGGGAAAAGACTGTTTACTAATACATACACACATACATATACTCACGGCTAAAAATCTATGAAAAGAGGTAGCCAGAGCCAAGGAATTAGAAATTCATCAGCCTTTTTTGGAAAGTTGAGTGGGGAAAAGATGGTAAAGGTTGTTGGTGATAGGTCTCCAACCGCATCGCCCAAAAATCCCTTAAAAGCCCCAATATCGTTAGTCGCCTTTTACGTACACCCACCGGAAGAAATGGGGTAGTGTTATTCTAAGCCGATACTACACAACTACTAATATTACTTAATTTAAATCTTTTTGTTCATGAAAACCTCATGTGGGGATTATTAACCCCCACATGAGGTTTTCATGAACAAAAAGATAGCTATGAAGAAGTGGGGTAGCTCAGTTGGCAGAGCGTCGGGGCGTTTACCCGAGGTCGCGGGTTCGATCCCCGCCTGTGTCGAAATTTTTCTTTCCTTTATTTATTCTTTATTTATCACTAATATTACTGTAAACTAATATTGTTTTATATTTATTTTATGTTCATAAACTTTTTAAACTCTCGCGGTTTGTATACATTATACGTAATAATCGGGATTAACCAGCTTTTATGTATTTAAAGTAAGGTGGAAATGAAAACTTTAGTAATTTTCAACTTCGTTGTCAAGTCATTCTAAACCTTAGTTTTTATTACAGAACAACTCATCTAATAATGTTTGCTACATTCCCGTGTTGTCACAAATTATTTGACAGAATCGTCTTATTTCTGACATGTCATAATCACTTCATCTCTAATGTTTATGATACAAGAGTGAGGTACACGCAGTGGAGTAAGGATGATGTTCCGGTAACGGAAAACCCCATGTTTATCTTTATTTGAATTATTATAAAGTCGAGAAAACCGTTGTCTAAATGTAACAAGTCATAACTCACGAAAACATATATAGTTGAAAATTTTAGTTTTTAAACTTATTTCTTCTGTATAAAATTAGATTATTTATTACGATTCACGACGAAGTTATAGGGTGTCGAAAATAGCCTGAATTGGCAAAGGACTGCACGGACCAACAGGTATTCGTTATACTACATTAAAAAATCAAACTCAAACGTTCACTTCGTATATCCCCGAAGGTGTTGTTAGAGTTACTTATACTTTTGAACATCACGTGCCACGTTTTGCTTGGACAGTGTACTCACGTGATAGAGGGCAGGCCTATCGCCATTTTGTACGAATACACTGCCACATGACTTAGCACGACTCAGACATATCGGTTTCTTCACGGTGTTTTCCCTCACCGTTAAGAAACATGATAAATTAACCACACACATGTATTTAAAAAAGACAAATTTGTGTAGCCCCGACTACGGATTTGAACCCTCATTTACTTCTCATCAAAGAACTATCACGGTTGCTTACAAATTATTTCATATTTATTACACTCAAATCGATGCCAACTCCATTTACCTACTCATCGTCACTGAGGTTATTCAGAAATCTGTCAGTTGGAGTCACCGTCAGCAACGTCACCGCAGCGGTCACGTAACGGAGCGCGAGATAACACCCTGTGTAACGTTATAGCCTAAAAGAGGTGCGCGGGACGCATCTAAAATGATACTTTTTAGTCGTAAACTATAGAAATACTATCTAAACGTTGTTTTGCTATAATAATAATTTCTAGGGAATTTTAGTCTACATACTTACATACATACACTCACGGCTATAAATCTCTCTCTTAGAAAGAAATTTTAGTCTGCAAAATAAAAATAAAATGTTAGGTGTGGACAACCCTTATCATTTATGATTATAAACAAATAATTTGGGTCCATATTGGCACACATAAAATTCTAAATTATATTTGTCGTCTTACTAACAATTTTTGTTCATACTAATCACTGTTCATAATTTTATTTTTCATATTTTCTTTATTGATACACTAGTGGATCGTCCCAGCTTCGCACGGGTAGCGTTGTTTTTTTAAATATCTGAGGTTTCTTTCTTCAGTCACTGCTCAAGCATTGTGAAATTCAGCGCAATGTTTTCAATTTATTAAATTTATAGCACTACCTTAACAGTGTAGTTTGGTGATTTTAAATGCGCTTTGATGAACGGTTCAGTATTTCCGTTTAATAGCAAAGTTTGGAATAAAACGCTATGAAGTATTTATAACAATCTAAAAAATAAATCATTACGTGATGTAGAATGCAACTACTGGCGCCATCCAGTATGTTATATGTAAATTAGTAAAGATTTGGTTTTGATCACCGGCGCGATGGCTTATTTCTCTACCGATTTCTATGATTCTTTTTTTATTGAATAGGTAATAATGTTCCCTTTTTTAAATTTGGGATGAGTGAGAGGTTTACAAACGTAAGAGTAAACAAATATAATAAGAATGATCCGAACTGCTAAGCTATCAGGAATTACACGTGTTATTGTGAGTCAACCGTAAAAGATAGACATAAACTGCTGAGAATTTACTTTAGATAATTTTATGAAGAATATTTCCGTCACACATGATTTCTATGTAAGTTTAACCATTGAGGCTGCACACGCGACGGAAGTTTAAAAAATGGAGTAACTTCTCCCGTTTACCCAAAATTTCCCAAAATTCCCCTTTACTACTCTGCTGGAAAGTATACAAAAATCTGCGCAGGAGTATGAAGAATAATTGTACCAAGTTTCGTTAAAATCCTTTGAGTAGTTTTTGTTTCCATAAGGAACATACAAACCGACAGACAGACAGACAGACAGACAGACAGAAAAAAATTTTACTGATTGCATTTTTGGCATCAGTATCGATCCCTAATCACCACCTGATGGTTATTTTATTTATTTATTTATTTATTCAAGGCACACCAACAGCATTATAACATAGATTGCTTTAACATTCATTTTTAAAGTATTGGTCAGTTATAATGCCAACAACAGTGCACACAGCATTGACAATATTATAACTTAAAGATATAACTAAAAATTTGATTAAAAACTATAATAAAATAAAACTAGAATAGACAATTAAAATTCCCAACATTAATAATAAATTACAAACAAAAAAATTAATAAAATTAATAAAATTATAAAAAATAAAGTGACAATACCAAAATATTTGAAAATTTGTATTTAATAAGAATTTATATAATGAAATAATAATAATAATTGATTAATTAATTTCAGGCACCAATTGCCTACATTTTTTCTTAAAACTAAACAGTGTGTCATTATAGACGTCAGGCGCGCATTCATGACCTATTGCACACAATGAATTGTAAAGTTGGCAGACTCTGTGGATAGGGTTGTTTGCGGCCATGTTTGTTCTCACAGTCGGGACGGCCAGAGGGCGAGCACTTCGCAGTGCTCTTTGGGGAACGTTCAGCTGAATTAAGGGCAATAATGAGGATGACATAGATCCATCAATAATCTTGTGCAAAGTAGCTAAATCCTGGAGTTACCTGCGAGCAAGCAAAGGATCCAGTTTAAAATACCTACACCTTTCCTCATATGATCTCAACTGCCTTCTCAGATTCGAGCGCAAAGCCAAAAGCCTAACAAATCGTTTTTGAACAGATTCGAGGTTCTCTATATGGGTGTTATAAATAGGTGTCCATATTACACATGCGTACTCTATCTTACCTAAAACAAAAGATTTAAAAAGCCTAACCATACTTTGGGGGTTTCTAAAATCCCTTGTTACTCTAGAAAGAAATCCAAGCAGCCTATAACACTGATTCACTATCTCAACACACTGTTCCGCAAACGATAATTTTGTATCTAGAAGTACCCCAAGATCCTTGAAAACTAACTTCCTAGTTAGTGTCTTTTGCCCAACTCTATAATCGTACGAAATTTTGAAAATATATTTCATGTACAGAATTGACCTCTCTACAGATTTATTATAAGTATAGATTTTTAATACTAACAACGGAGGTCATAACAGTTAGTGAGCATATTTTTTCAATTAATACTGTTAAATCCAAGAATCTTTTTAAAACTATTTTTTTTTCAAGATCTTTTTTCTTCATAACATTAAGTGGTCATATCATTTTTATTAATAATATCCTTACTACGATAAACTAGCAAGCATGCATGCAAATAGGCACGAAACATGCATTTAAGGTGCTCGCTCCGCTGCGCTTCGCTCGCTCGTTTTATACATAATCTAACCTAACCTAACTAAATGTTATAAACTTTTCTTTGCCTGCAACCCAACCAAGCAGGGGGCGCAACCCCCCTGCACCCCCTTTACATGCAACCAAGCTTCAAGCATGCCAACAAGCAAGCAAATGTAGATAATAACACATATAATTAATATCATTTTTTATAATATCAGACTAAATAACATTTATGAATATTATCGTTATTTATTAAAATGGTTATATTGTCGGTTATTAGTATAGTAATAAATATATTAAAACACATACAAAATGTATAATTAGTGATATTATGAATTTCGATGATTATAGCTCACGACGACGATAGCTCAGTGGGTAGAACACCGGTTGACGTGCAAGCGACTAGTGTTCAAATCCCGGGTCGGGCCTACACCAATTTGTTTTTTCTAAAGACATAAGTGTGGTAAATTTATCATGGTTGTTAACGGTGAGGGAAAAAATCGTGAGGAAACCCACATGGCTGAGTTGTACTTAGTCATGTGACAGTGTATTCGTACAAAATGGCGATAGGCCTGCCCCCTATCACGTGAGTACAATGTCCATGCAAAACGTGGGTACTCTGAACACCAGGTGACAAAGTCACGTGATGTTCAGAAGTATTAGTACCTCTGCCAACCCCCTCGGGGATATTCGGCGTGAACGTTTATGTTTATGTTATGTTATGTATATTTTTTAATATTGATGACTTGATTTTTTTATTAAGACTAATGATTACGATTTTAAATGGTATGTGAAATATTTTCGTACCTCGGATGATAGGAGTTAAAAAGTTATGTAAGAGAAAGCGCACGCATCGGCGAGGGTGTGTGTAAAATTTTATTGAAATCAGTTTAACGGCTTCAGATGAGTTTGGTGACAAACCTGTGACGCGTGTATTTTACATATTAGATATTTGAGATAATTACGAGTAAGTGAAAGTTATGTTTAAAACATTAGTCAACGTATTTAGCAATACATTGGTTGTTTGTAAAAAGAGTGAAAACAAATCGTTTTAAGTAACAAGAAGCTTATAGCAAGAAGCAAGAGAGGTTTGTCAAGATCGTACTAAGTGGCGATCGATAGTCTCTGCCTACCCTAATGGGAATAATGGGCGTGAGTATAAGTAAGTAAACTTATAACCTATTGAGGTTGTAAGACTTGCATTGTTAGTGTGATTGGTGGCCTTGAAAGAGCTGTAGTTACTTGATAATGTGTCTGCGTACAAAAATATATGGTTGATATTCCTTCATATGTTTGATAAATAGGTAGCTAATTTAAAGCAATACAGTGCAAACTAATAGCGTGTTTATGACTTCATTCAGGTAGAGAAACCAATTAATCTCATTTTTTTCTAAATAGCCCAGAAAAGAACAACCCACGAATTTATCTTAACTATCATCTATATTTGGGTGCATTCGGCAACTCAAAGCCATGCGCAAGCGCCGCGTGGGTGTCACCTCTTCACCTATCAGAAAACACCCGATAAAAAAACTGGAAATAATCTCACATATGAGTACGCCATTATATTTTGACATTCCATAAAAGGGTAACAAACGTTTTAATGTCTTACACGATTGTAGAGATAAAACATAAAATATATTAATATAAGGGCTTGCAATGACCCTGCGGAGATAACTTTTGATTTATTACAATTATACAAATACAAAACTTACTTATTTGACAACCATGATAGCTTAATGGACAATAACTTCCGTCCGTCATGCAGACAGGCGAGGGTTCAAATCCCGGGTCGGGCCTACACCAGTTTGTCTTTTCTTAAGACATATGTGTGGTTAATTTATCATGGTTTTTAACGGTGACCGAAAACATTGTGAGGAAACCCACATGGCTGAGTAGCACTTAGTCATGTGACAGTGTATTCGTACAAAACAGCGATATGAATTTCTCCTATCATTTGAGTATACTATCCAAGCAAAGCGTGGGTACTCTGAACAACAGGTAACGATGTCACGTGATGTTCAGAAGTATAAGTACCTCTGTCCACCCCTTCGGGAATACGCGGCATGAACGTTTGAGTTTAAAAACTTACTTGTAAGTTTATACATAATGTCGGAAAAGAGGAAGCCAGATCTTTTTAGTCAGGTATTTCTTAGCTACTTTTGGAAGTTTAGTGGGATTACATACATACATACATATACTCACGGCTATAAATCCCAAGAAGGGGTAGCCAGAGCTAAGGAATTAGAAATTCCTCGGCTACTTTTGGAAGTTGATTGGGAAAAGATGGTAATAATAAATGTTTTTGGTGACGGGTCTCCAACCATATCACCCAAAAATCACTTAAAAAGCCCCTATACCCTTAGTCGCCTCTTACGATCACCCACGGGTAGAAATGGGGTAGTGTTATTCTAAGCCGACACTACACGGCACAAAATTAATTAAACAAGCATCACATATACCCATATCACTTATACTGTATAACTCAAAAGGGTTGAGAAAGCACCGTTTAATCCCAGTGGGATAGGTAGGGACTATCGATCTTTCTAGCTTCGTTCACATCCATCAATATTTTCATATATGATCTTTTATTCCTCACATTCCTCTGACTTTAAAAAAAAAAAAATAACGCTCGTCCTCTTCTAACATTACCTTACACATTGGCTTTATAGATCTCTTTCATCAATTTACTAACATCCATCCTCTCTATGTCCCCAAACCATCTAAACAATTTGTTTTACAGTATCATATTTCACACCGCACTTTTCACAATTCACCCTATTTCTCACTCGATCACATAACCTAACACTAACGTTTTTTTTTCTTAGGGACCTCATCTCTACTGCATTTACTTTGCTGTCATGCTTCTTCTGTCAAGTTTATATTGTTTGATTAGTCACCATAACAAAAAGATTCCGCCCCCGGGTGGGCTCGAACCACCAACCTTTCGGTTAACAGCCGAACGCGCTAGCCAATTGCGCCACGGAGGCGATGATGTTACCTATATGTTAAGCTATATACATACATACACACTGATATCGCATTTTTATTTCAACACACTATTGTTTATATAGCAATGTATTATGAAATTGTTGAATGAACAGTATTAAATGCATATTGCAATATTCTAAGATAAAGTTGCTCAATAAAAATTCAAACTCATCTGATGGAGAATAAACATAACATAAACGTTCACGCCGAATATCCCCGAAGGCAGGCAAAGCTTGGCAGAGGTACTAATACTTCTGAACATCACGTGACATTGTCACCTGGCGTTCAGAGTACCCACGTTTTGCATGGACAGTGTACTCACGTGATAGGGGACAGGCCTATCGCCGTTTTGTACGAATACACGGTCACATGACTAAGTACAACTCAGCCGTGTGGGTTTCCTCACGATGTTTTCCCTCACCGTTAACAACCGTGATAAATTAACCACACATATGTCTGTATAAAAGACAAATTGGTGTAGGCCCGACCCGGGATTTGAACACTAGTCACTTGCACGTTAACCGGTGTTTTACCCATTGAGCTATCACACGTGGAGAAATAAAGTATATACCAAATATTCGAACTATTCAAAACTGTAATCCCGAAAGGGTAACCAACACTTGAAAGTCAATTCTCGAGCCGCTTCTGGATGGCAAGCGGTAAAATGGTTGTAAAACTAAGATTTCGTTGTGACTCGTTTTTAGATTTAATCATCAACAATTATTTAGTAAAAAGCCTTGTACTGCATCCTTAGTCGCGTCAAACTACGAATATATCCAAAAGAAAGGATGGTAAATGTGAGTAACACATCTATCTTTTTCATATTTACTTAGTTCCAATCATTATATACGTTGTCATGTGAAAAGCCGTATGTGCCCTAATATAATATGCCTCGTGTACTGTTCAGACAAAACTTCTAGGGTATTTTTTTCTGTCAGGTATTATTCAGCAGAAATAGAACCTCTGGCACCCCTTTATCATGACAGCCGCACATACAATATATATTATCAATACATAATACAATCTAATTGAGTGCCTTCTGTGTCTATTTTAATTCATAGCTTACTACAGTTGCGGTGACTTCGCCAAATTCACTTCTTAAAATCAAAAAAAGAGAATTTATTACTTTTACGCAATTGGTTGGTAGTGTCGGCTTAGAATAGCACTACCCCATTTGTTCCAGCGGATGTTCGTAAGAGGTAGCTACGAGAATTGGAGCTTTTTAAGTGTTCGGGCAATTTACGGGTGGAGTCATCACGCTACTCCATTTCTATTATTTTTTTCTTAGTCCGGGTTCAATTTGTACACATAAAATAGAATGACTATATGGCGGGAAGGTATGCACTTAAAGTATAAACTAATTAATATACTTTTTGTTTCTCGCTATTTATTTAATGTAACTAATTAATAAAGTGCTCACAAATACTAACAAAAAAGTCAGACAAAAGACAAACCAAGAGCAACACCACGGGTGTCTTAAGGAGGCTACAACAAAAAAGTCTTAAACAAATTCATTACCACCGTTTTATTATGCATGCATCCAATTCAATTCACAGCTGGCCAGTAATAAGGCCATTTTTATTTGAAAAACGAACTAAAATGGAACACTGCCCCGCTGAGCTACGCGATTTCAAAAATGGAATTCCCGCGGCGAAAGACTGAGAAATGTTATAATGATTGTAAATTAAAGAATGAATTGATCCTGAATGAAATATTTGTGGCTGTTTAGATTATTTGATTTGCTACAAAGTAAATATTTTATAGTTACTAAGTTTTTAACCTATATCATTGCGTAACGAAAATATTGATATATGAAATAATATTAATGGAGGAAAAGATTGATGGATGCAAACGAAGCTAGAGAGGTTTACCAGGATTGTACAAAGTGGTAATTGATAGTCTCTGCTTACCTCAATGGTAAATAACGGCGTGAGTATGTGTTTGTTTGTGTGTATTTATAATATAATATATATCATAACAGTGAAGTTAATTTCTTGCACTGATGGCAGTAAATGCCAAAAGATATAGTTACATCAAACCTGATTGTTGTACTTGAAATAATACTATTGTATTTTGACTAGCTAAAAATGTTCGTTATGTACATATTATTAAATAAAAATAGTCATGGTGATTTTATTAGCATAAGACATGTAATTATTATTTATTACCAAGTGCACAAAAAAACTGTCACATTATCTTTCCATATGGCATATAGGTACAAAAAGTGGCAGGTACACGAATAGTTTTAGAGATAGGACTCAAATTTTATGGTATCTTTAATTTTTTTTTCATATGAAATATTGTACATACATATATAAAAATATTATATAAGGTTTGTTTTAATATAGGATTTACGAGATTACGTTACCACGGTAGCTCTTTTACTTGGTCAATTTATGCCTCTCCATCTCTATCGCTTGTTCCACGCTCGTGAAACGTGTCACTTTTTGGTGCGAGCACAATACGTTCTTCGAATCGTAAGACAAAGTGGAAAAAAAAGTCCGTAATTAATTTTTCGTCTCATCAAAGTTACTGAAATTATCAAAAGCAGAGTTAGAATTAAAAATATCGTTATTTTATTCCTTAATCCAATCCACCAATCACGCTTTACAATAAAACAGACCACCTAACTGTAATAAAGGAATGTTTCCCTTCAACAGGTTTTGTTTGTAAGACTTATCTCTCATGATTCCATCGCCATAATTCAATTCTAATGCCCGTCCCGTATGCAGGTGAAAATTACAATACACGACCAACTCGTGAATCAGCGAAGCGCTACCGTTCCCATTTCCATTTTAGGGTCAAATGATTACAAATCTATGTAGTGTTCGCGCGATCTCGGCTTTAGGGTTAACGTGAACGTGAGAACTACCTCTGAAGCCTTAGAAAAATTTACATAAGTTTGTTTTGTTTTCTAGATTTTTTTTAACCAACTGTGAGAATGAAAAGGCTTTACCTAGTACATTGACATTTTACCTTCACAGTAGTATAGATGGTTACTTTAATTACTTTTTGTTATTTTGATCTCTACATGAAAAATAAATTGCTACATATTCAAATTACAAATAATAAAAATAAGTTATGAGTGGGAACTTAGGGTTTTCTAATATTGTATTTAGCCTTGAGATTTGATTATTTATACCAGAGCTAAAAAAATATAAAAAAGAGCACATGAAAACTTAATACCAATTTAAATTATTCAGATGTAACAGAAAACAATACACCAGAGCAAAATAAAACTATAAAAACTAAACAATACCGAAAAACCGTTTTTCAGCAATTTTAATCCGCGCAGAATTTACTGAGTTACGTTCCATTCAGCCGAGGGCCATTTTAATCTATTTGACTGTTTTGCTTTTGAAAAAGGAATGAATTAAAAAGTTTTGTCAAAGTGAGAATGCTTCGGAACACAATTCGGTCCTGGATCTTAATTTCGTTCAGCCGACGAGAAACGCGACATATTGAAACTTTTTTCTGTAACTCAAAGGAATTGGAAGGAAGACTCTAACAAATACATTTTAATTCCAACAAATCATTGACTTTGACTGAAAGGTTTTGCAAAGAAAATATTTTGAGAGGTTATTAATAATAATAATAATTTATTCATAAAGAAATATATTATACATTGTTTGGTATCGACTGCACCCGAACTAGACTCATCTCCCGCATCTCAGGTTACAGTATTTACAGCTCTTGGTTTCTATGAATCTAACTTTTATAAATAAATATAATATAAATTAAGTAATAAAATAATGATAATTCAATTAAAGTAAAATACGATTTTGACTCTTGTCTATTGATGTGATGTGTAGATGTGTTCCTCTCTGTGTTTATATGTATGAGTGAATGTGGGTATAGAGAGGGTATGTTATATTTATAATATACAATTCTGGGGCACAGTAAGAAATCTAATTGACACTAAATATAATTATGCCAGATAATATCACTAAGTAATAAAATATATGTACTAATTTAATTATTATATTTTTGTGTGTGTCTAAAATTACAATTATATTAAGGCATCAAATTAAATCAAGTATAAAATAAAATGAAAAAGAAAATTAAAATTAGAATTATTGTTAATTAAAATAAAGTTATGTCATTAAATTTAGTTAGACTATTAAAGGCTAATTAGCTATTAACTGTCAGCTTAGAATTGCACTAACTAGCAACTAAAGTGCTATAAAGATACTATGGCTACGAGCTAAGCCAAAGTTTAATTTATAGCTATATATTATAGCTGTATAGTGTCGGATTAGAATAGCACACCCACAACTCTACCCGTGATCGTAATAAGCGACTAAAGATAAAGGGGCTTTTTAATTGATTTTTGGGCGATGTGGTTGGAGAACAACTATTATTTAATATTACCATCTTTTTCTCACTTAACTTCCAAAAGTGGCCGAGAAATTGCATTTGCATATTATTTAGTATTATTAATCATGAAATTTTCACCTTACATTGGGAATTATTCTTTACTTTTAGTTAAATGTGCTTCAAAAGCGTGTTTTTCAGTTTTTTTACACTATATTTTTTTTTATTCAGAAATTTTACAGTAAATATAATTTAGCCATTACTCTTAAACACATAATTAATAAGCCATCATCATCAGCCAATCTCCGATCACCACTGGACATAGGCCTCACCCATCAAGCTTGTAAATACAAAACTTCAAAGAATTTCTAGACGATGAGAATCATTCTGAAATGATATATAAATAGTTATACATTCAATTACAGTAAAACTGTGATTCGCCTCAAATAAAATAAACTACGAGATACTGAGATACTTTCATACGGGATTATGGGGCTCAGTGTAGACCGACCTTTACGTAACGGACGAACTATCACTACTCAACAGACAGACGTATTCGATACAGTTTTTTTAACTCAAATTTAGTTGGTACAACAGATTCGTTTTAAACATTGTGTAACTCAAACGTTCACAGCGAATATCCTCGAAAGGGATGGCAGAGTTACTAATTCTTCTGAATATCATGCGACATTGTCACCTGGTGTTCAGAGTACGCACGTTTTGCTTGGACAGTGTACTCACGTGATAGGGACAGGCCTATCGCCATTTTGTACGAATACACTGTCACATGGCTAAGTAGGATTTAGTCATGCGGGTTGCCTCACGATGTTTTTCCTCACCGTTAAGAACCATGATATCTTTAGTAAAGACAAATTGTCTGCACGACGGACGGAAGTTCTTATTCATTGAGATATAATGGCTGTTTATTTTTTTTAAAAACTTCGTATTGAATAAATGAAAAAGTAGATTTATTATATTCAATGTTGATCATCATCGCCTCCGTGGCGCAATTGGCTAGCGCGTTCGGCTGTTAACCGAAAGGTTGGTGGTTCGAGCCCACCCGGGGGCGGACTTTTTTGTGTTTTTAGGTTCATTTTGTCTTCACTCTAAACAAATGTATCCTCTATTCTCTTATGTTCATTTGGTTGGACCTTACTTCCTTTACAAGAACATAATTCTACAAAATTTCGTTCTGTCTTTTAAAATTATCAGTTCACGCTTTTTGGATCTTTTATGTTATCCAATAAAGAAAATTCTATTTATTTATACGTTATATTCACGCCCGAAGTTAAGATTGGGGCAGTCAAAGACTGTCGAAAACAACGTGGTATGATCCAAATTATTATCTAAAGCTTGATTTGATTTCATTAATACCATTAATTCCAAAAAGCTCATCCTTTCATAATACTTTAAACAATTCCCTTTAATTGTTCGCATTATAGATAAATGGGTTCATTGCACCCTGCAAATGATGAATGAAAAAATCCTTTAGTTGAGCAATTTAGAAATGAATAGCAATGTAGCGAATATTGATTCAACTAAAATTTACAATTAGTAGTGTATTAATAAGTAACATATTGCGAATATACTGAAAATTATTTGGGAGCGATTCATTAAGACCTATTAAAAGTCTTTAAAAACATGTTCTCATTGGTTTTGATTATCACGATAAGGCATCATCGCCTCCGTGGCGCAATGGCTAGCGCGTTCGGCTGTTAACCGAAAGGTTGGTGGTTCGAGCCCACCCGGGGGCGGATTTTTTGGTCTCAATTTATCTAATATATAAAATTTACGTGTAACAGAGTTTGCAACCAAAATCCTTCAATACGGCTAAACCATTTTGAATGAAATTTTGCTTACACATTCGGTAGGTCTGAGAATAGGTTTTATAACTTTTTTTATACTCCTAAGTGATAAGGGTTGCATACCCCTAATGTTCAATTTTTAGATTATCGACTAGAAATTCGCTAGAAATAATTATTATGGCAAATGATGTGTGCCGGTTCCGCTAGTATAATATAAAAATTCACTTATTGCTCCAACAAATATACTCATATGTCCAGAGTTCTATGTGGCTATAGCTAATTTAACCTTGAATATTAACCTATATTTGCTCTAGTCATTAGATGCTCGCCTGCTTACAAAGACGTATATGGCAAAAATAAACAATTTAAAACACGTAAAAATCTGCCATAATATGTACGACGGGAAAAATATTATATAGTATTTTTACACATTATATTTTTTGCACAATATTGAACAGAATCTGCTCACAACGTGGTCAGTGTATATTTAACGCCCTCGTATTTGGAAAGGTATTATATGGCCGTTATTATTGTGGGAGAGATTTATATACAGAAAACAATATTTGGCACCATGAGCTTCTTTATACTGCTGTTGAGTTAATTAAATACTGATTTCTGATGCAGGATTTGAGGAAAATATATTGAGTACGTTGACCAGTAGTGTTTGCATTGCACGCTTGTTTTTTGTGAATAAAAGTGATTCCAATTATAACACAGTGTATATTTATATATAATAATAATAAATAAAGATTTATTTCCGCAATATAAAACAAGGAACAATTGCTTATGAAAAATAACATAACATTTATAATTATTAATTAATTAATTATATAACAGTAATATATTTACCTTTTTAGTAATAAATTGTTTGAGTCATATTCTACAGTTAACTTGTAGTTTGGGAGACTATACGGGATATAAAATCCCAGTTGTCACCTTAAAGGATAGTGCAGAGAAGACTACAGTTAACAATTCCTTTTAGTATACGTATATCAGTGGTATACTCATTCTCTCACCCTACCGATTATCAAATGCAAATTTTACTTTACCAAGGCCTTAAAAAGGTGTCTGTATAGTTCATTAGCGGCTCTCAAAAGTTTTGTATGCCATGTTGCCATGTTACTCACATTTAGAACCTTATTACATACAAACTTACATATCTTCACGGCTATAAATCCCTAGAAAAGGTAGCCAGAGCTTTAACCAAAATAAGAAATTTCACTATCGAAAGTTGAATGGGGACAATATTGTAAAATAAAGGTATAGTAATGGGTCTCCAACCGCATCACCCAATAATCCATTAAAAAGCCATTACCCTTAGTCGCCTCTTACGTAAACCCACGGGAAGAAATGATTGTGTGCTATTCCAAGCCGATACTACACAGCTTATTATATATCATTACCTATGAACGATCTTTGTCATGAAACACGTAAAGGTCTGATAAGTGATTGAAGCCGAAACGAAGATTGTTGAAAAACAGCTACCAAAATATTACTTTGAACTTTGGTTTGTTTGAAAAGGTTAAATTACATACATATACATACATATACTCACGGCTATATTTCCCTTGAAGGGGTAACCAGAGCTAAGGAATTATAAATTGCTCAGCCACTTTTGGAAGTTGAGTGGGGAAAAGGCGGTAAAATAAAGGTTTTTGGTGGTGGGTCTCCAACCGCATCGCCCAAAAATCCAATAAAAAGCCCCAATACCCTTAGTCGCCTCTTACGACACCCGTAGGTAGAAAGGGGTAGCGACATTCTAAGCAGGCACTACACGGCGATACATGTTTAAAAACAGTTACCAAAATGTTACTTTGAACTTTGGTTTGTTTGAAAAGGTTAAATCACACGTAAAATATTTAGTTCAACGGTATACTTCTTTTCATAGCATTCCTAATGATACACAAAACAACCACAAAATGGACGACCACACATTGAAACCAACTTTTGTATAACTTAATAAAAGGACCGAAATATTTTTAAACATGCCACGATACACCCCAATCAGAAATTTCGAATTAAAAGAATCTGCTGACTCACTGCCTCTATTAGGAGCCTCTTTTGTGTTCAATGAAAAAGCCACTTTACGGCCTTTCATAAAAGGTCCTTTTTATGTAGGCATGAGAGTGGATTTAAATATTGGCTGCTATCAAAAGATGTATCGCGATAAAGGATCGTACTTGCTGACCTTTCTTGGCCTGGATTTACGTATTTTTGGATAAGGGACGATTGATTGAATAAATGGAATATTAGTATTATTAAAGCTGGCTTTTCATTTGAAGCGTATTCTACAAACTAAATATATTGAATTTTCACGCTACTTTTAAATTGTTTCTACTTTTATGTAAATTGTATAAATATTTCTTTAGATATAAGGTTTCAAATATAATAATTTCTAGTTTACACAATGTGATATACCAGCTTAGCTTTGATTACTATTTGGCAATTAGGACTAGATTTCTATGACACACCCATTAATTAAAGTCAATTATAAAATAATAAAAATTATAAAATCTACAATAATATAAAAATAAAATAATTGATTAACACTTTAGTCCTAAACTTAACAGGGTGTTGTTTTAGCATGAAGCAAGAAAATTAACTCAGCTTATGCGTCCAGGCAATGATATACACAACTGTCGTCTACACTTATTCGCGGCAGTTCATAATGAAAGTGCAACTTTTTATCACCAACACATTCAGGGAAATATATTCCGCATATTGCGTTTCAACTACTAATTTCAACGGAAATTCTATTGCATAGTCCAAAAACTTAAAATCCATGACGCTCATAGAGACAGTAGTTCATTTAGTTAAAACACGAATCGCTAATGAAAATGTAATGATGAAGCGAAATCCGGTCCCGACCTAAATCAAACGGTCCTTGTTTTTTGAAACAAACTATTTATGTTAATTATTTACATTATCATACTCGTTAGGGAGTTTGACGTTGAAGTATTTGAAGTACGCAGTGGCTAGAAAATTCTTCATGTGTCTTTACAAGCGCCTCTTGTTTAAGTGACCCTGTAAGTACTTTGATTCCCATGTTGGAAAGACGTTACGAAAACAAGCTTTTTGTACTTGTAATTGTTGGGGTTCCTTTTAGCTAGACAAAATTTATTTATTATTCATGAACATATCATATAACATTAGACAAAAGCACCTTACAACTAACTTAAAACTAAAAATAATTTAACAATAAAATTAAACAAACATAATAAAAAAAAGGTCAATTAAATTAGCTAGATGTCTTCAATTCAACTTTTATATTTATGTAAAAATATACTCAAGGCTCAAGGCTCAACAAATAACCCTAAAAAAGGGGTAGCCAATGCTGGGTAAAAAGCTGGGTCTCCTGCCGCATCGCTCAAATAGCACTTAAAGCGTCCCCATACCCTGTAGGTAGAAAGGGTTAGTGACATTTTTACCCGGCACTACACGGCAAATGTAATAGAATGTGGCCAATCGTAATGTATCCAATCTAACAGAAAACTAGTTAATCGCTAAAGCTTTTATTATGTTTTAGAAAGCTGTGTAGTGTCCGCTTAGAATAGCACTGCCCCATTTCTTCTGGTGGGTGTACGTAGGAGGCGACTACGGTAACGGCGATTTTTGGGCGATGCGGTTGGAGACCCATCACCAACAACCTTTATTAAACCATCAATTCCCCACGTAACTTCAAAAAATGGCTAAGGAATTTCTAATTCCCTAGCTCTGGCTACTCATTCAAGGGATTTATAGCCGTGAGTATATGTACGTTTTAGAAAATGAAAATTAAACTAAAAACCACAGCATTAATTTCCAAAAAGAGTTAAGTACACCATGAAATATATTACTCCTCAGATACATGGGAAAGTTGACTTAAGTAAATTATGTTAGGTGACGAGTCCACCATTTATATTAAGGGCCTTTTATTTTTATTCACCTCGTACGAAGGTCAAAGACAGAGATGGGGTAGTGATATCCTGATCCAACTTTTCCCCAAATTAAATAAGTACAATAGGTCAGAGCAAGTGAAAAACTTCAAAATTAAAGGCCTTTTCAACTTTAATTAGCCAGCATAACTAACTGGTATATTGATTGATAAATCATTATCATGGTTTTTAACGGTGAAGGAAATCTATTACACACAAATCTATACACTATTACACTACTGAGGTGAAAGTCAATATTTTACAAAATGGCACGTATCATTTTACGTGTACACATAACATAACATAAACATAAACGTTCACGCCGTTTATCCCCGAAGGGGTTGGCAGAGGTACCAATACTTCTGAACTCACATGGCAGCGCCATCTAGTGTCCAGAGAAGGTACCCACGTTTTGCTTAGACAGTGTACTCACGTGATAGGGGGCAGGCCTATCGCCGTTTTGTACGAATACACTGTAACATGACTAAGTACAACTCAGCCATGTGGGTTTCCTCACGATGTTTTCCCTCACCGTTAACAACCATGATAAATTAACCACACATATGACTTTAGAAAAGACAAATTGGTGTAGACCCAACCCAGGATTGGAACTCACGCCCTTCTGTTTCGGGCGGTTGTTCTACCCACTGGACTGTCACGTGTACACCTTCTATGCCATTTTTTTATTTTATAAGTAATACAAGTCCAAGCAAAAATAATATGCCTATATCTTTTTAAATATATTTTAACCTAAACCAGGATAGCATAAGTTTAAGAAACTTAAATGTCTTCATAATTCAAACTAAATCGAACATATTCGAATTTCAAACTACATAGTTCATTGAGAAAAGAGGTACGATAACTCACATAAGTTGGATCTCTGGATCCAATCCAAGTTTCATGTCAGAACAACGAATTTTGATTGCTTTCTACCTCTCCTACCGGGGTACGTGTGTTGCTATGACGTCTAAATGGTTTCTACCGTTTTATATCTTTTGTTGACTTGCAGTTCACTTACATCGTTTTAAAAGACTTATTGAATTCAACAAAGACTTTCTACAAGTTTCATTTCAAGATATATTATATCAAATATGTTTAGACGTGTAGTGTCGGTTTAGAATAACACTACCCCCATTTATTTCTACCCGTGGGGGATCGTAAGAGGCGACTAACGGTATTGGGGCTTTTAAGGGATTTTTGGGCGAGCGGTTGGAGACCCATCACCAAAAACCTTTATTTCACCATCTTTTCCCCACGCAACTTCCAAAGGTGGCTGAGGAATTTATGGTTCCTTGGCTCTGGCTACCTCTTCTAGGGAATTACAGCCGTGATTATATGTATGTATGTTTAGCCATACAAATAAAATAATTAGTACGACATACACTTTTGGATATGTGTAGTAAGTACCTGTATATAATTATTTTATATGACATGTTATTTGTATAAAAGCGGGCATGGGCGTGCTTGCCCCCTATCACGTGGATACACTTTCTAAACAAAAAAGGGGTAAAAATTACACGGGATTATTTGAATTATTATTATCTCTACGTTACGCTTTTTCACGTGATAGAAGTCAGGCATTTGTACGAATAAACTGTCATATGGCTATGTGTTTTTATTCACTATATTTTTCCTCACCGTTACCCACGTAGGCCCAGCTCAGCCATGATAGTACATTGAGTAGAACGAGCGCCCGTCAAAACAGACAGGCGTAAGTTCAAATCTCGGGTCGGGTCTACACCAAATTGTCTTTTCTAAAGTCATATATGTGGCTGATTTATCATGGTTGTTAGCGGTGAGGGAAAACTTCGTGAGGAAACCCCCATGACCAAGTTGCACTTCCCTAATCACCAGGTGACAATGGTCACGTGATGTTCAGAAGTATTAGTACCTCTGCTAACCCCTTCGGGGATGTACCACGTGAACGCTTGAGTCTTGAGCCCGGGTCAGGATTAAAACTCACTTGTATTAGGAGAGGTGATCTTTCTACTGACTCTAAGATATAGTTAGTTGATCCTAAAGTACTAATGCAATGAAAAGTTAAAGGTTTCGAAGATAACTAATAAATTTAACGGTCATTCCTCGAAGGCTGACTAAGACTAAAAGATTTATGACTAAACTCGTCATAAGCAATAACTCCAACTAAGTAGGGCTATAAATAACTTGACCACATCATTTTAAAATCGAATTTATTGTTCCGCGAATTGTTTGTACAACAATGTTAACTATTTCCGATTCATATATACTCACATATTTACTCATAGCTAATCAACTCAAACGTTTAAGCCGCATATACCGTATATAAGGGGTTGGCAGAGGTACTAATACTTCTGATCATCACGTTTTGCTTAGACAGTGTGCTCACTTGATAGGGGGCATGCCTATCGCCGTTTAGTACGAATACACTGTCACATGACTAAGTACAACTTAGCCATGTGGGTTTCCTCGAGATGATATTTTCCCTCACCGTTAACAACCATAATAAATTAACCAAATATATGACTTTAGAAAAGACAAATTGGTTTAGGCCCGACCCGGGATTTCCTCAGCCACTTTTGGAAGTTGATTGGGGAAAAGATGGTAATAATAAATGTTTTTGGTGACGGGTCTCCAACCACATCGCCCAAAAATCACTTAAAAAGCCCTTATACCCTTAGTCGCCTCTTACGATCACCCACGGGTAGAAATTGGGTAGTGTTATTCTAAACCGACACTACACGGCTAATGTCAATTTCAATACTGAAATATTATCCGATAATGGTTGTTGGTGATGGCTGTCCAC
Source organism: Bedellia somnulentella (assembly GCA_963576735.1). Lineage (NCBI taxonomy): Eukaryota > Metazoa > Arthropoda > Insecta > Lepidoptera > Bedelliidae > Bedellia > Bedellia somnulentella. The sequence continues at coordinate 2,064,020 of OY755175.1, read as the reverse complement.
CATAGCGTCAAATAGTACCTTTTAAATCCCCAAATATCTACCAAATACTAATCAATACCTACAACACCCCGAGAACAAATGGAACTGTGCTATTCTAAGCCGAGACTTCACAGCAGTAAGTACTCAACTTACCAGAAATGATGAAGATATATCATTACCTATTGTGAGGGTTAATGGGCAAAAGATAGTGTTTAAAAGACATTAAAATTCCGAACAACCCAAAAACATATAACAGTTTACTCAAAATACACTGAATCGGACTTTAAACAACATGTGGTCTGATGGTAAAGGCGATATCCCTATTTATGGTTTATTAATATTATCCCTCTAATTTTTTACACCCCATTTTAAACCTAAACACTTTACAATAAAGGTTATATAATATGAGATGAAGCTATAATTCCTACTTTTACTACCTAATTCTTAATGTAATAAAAAGACTAATTATTTTACGTCGTTCAGAGATGAAATGAAGTCATTAAAATTTCATGTTAATTAAAATTGTTTATGAACCATTTCTTTTAGGGTTTCGTAGTCAAAGGTAAGCACGAAGAGCTGTTTATTTATTTTATATTATTTCCTACTTGTAATATTGTGCTGTATCAAAGTTTGCTATCATATCAAATATTCCTCCTTTTTTGTATAAATTTAATATAAAAATAAATATTATATATGGCCAAGCGCCTAGGTATCAACTGGAGTGGAGTTCCTTTCAAGAATTGCAATTGGAAGAAATTTTCTGCATTATTGTATTGTTTCCTAGAGTTTAAAATCTAGTTTTCCCGTTATTTGCTTAATATACATACAAAAAGTCCGCCCCCGGGTGGGCTCGAACCACCAACCTTTCGGTTAACAGCCGAACGCGCTAGCCAATTGCGCCACGGAGGCGATGATGTGTGGCGCGAAAGAATGACTTACTAGATTTATGCTTATCTTTGTATAACATATTTCTTACGTATTTGCTGATGGAACAATAACACGTAATGAACACTTGAATTCCTCTGATAAAGCAATTGTTATCTTTGATGTTATTGTAACATGCGGTTTTATTACGCAAATCTAGAAAATACGTGATTTGAAGGTAGATAATGTAACTATAATGGTATTTTTAAAAATATTGATTTACGACAAACTAGAATAGCTTGTTGGTAATTAAAATAAGTTTTTGATATGCCTATACTCAAGGAATATCTTCTTGTTTTTTAATATGAATATAGTTTGATTATCATACGACATATTATGTTAAAACTGATGCATTGTGGTTTATCATTATATTATAATATTTTTTTATTTATTACAATTTAGTTTTATTTCAAGAAGTACTTATCATTGCTTAGAATGTGCGAGTTTGTAAACCCACATTAAAAGGATCATCATGCAAAGTCTGGCGGTGTATGAAGAATAAAAAAACATGTATGAAAAGATTGATGGATGTAAATGAAGCTAGAAAGGTCTGACACGATGGCTATAAGTGGCGATCGATAGTCTTTGCTTACCCCAATGGAAACAAACGGTGTGAGTATATGTAACTATGAATGATTAAGACTTCTATTGCAAAACAGAGTTAAATATAGCGGGGGTGTATACCCGGATGTCGCGGTTCCATCCCTGCTAGTGTCGAAATTTTTCTTTCCTTTATTTATAGAGTAGAATAATTATATAGCCAATATCTAAACGATTTAAAAAAAATATGTCTATAACATATTTATTTTAAGAACTTGAATAAACCTTCAAATTATGAAATAAAACGATTATAGCAAAAGCTTTTTAATATACTCCTATAGTGTACCCTTCAACATCATAAGAGTACTACTCCAACTAGGAAAACTGGTAAAACTGAACGCAACAAAATTCAAATCGCAACAAAAATAAGCGTACAACATTAAAATTAATTACACTTTCCGAACTTTCAGTTGCTACTTTTAGCTCTCAGCGAGTGCATTTACTAGCTGAGCAATTAAAATGTTAAACATACGTATGTTAGTACCAATGTGCAAGTTAATTACTTACACCTTTTGCAATGGCCTTATCTGTAAAGGTAGTATTTTTTTGCAGAGTTGCTTCTGACCCATGCTTATATTATTTACATAATATAACATAACATAAACGTTCACGCCGAATATCCCCGAAGGGGTTGGTAGAGGTACTAATACTTTTGAACATCACGTGACATTGTCACCTGGTGTTCAGAGTACCCACGTTTTGCATGGACAGTGTACTCACGTGATAGGGGGCAGGCCTATCGCCGTTTTGTACGAATACACTGTCACATGACTAAGTGCAACTCAGCCATGTGGGTTTCCTCACGAATCTCACGATGTTTTCCCTCACCGTTAACAACCATGATAAATTAACAACACATATGTCTTTAGAAAAGACAAATTGGTAAAGGCCCGACCCAGGACTTGAACACTAGTCTATAAGCAAATGAAAGGGATAATCGTTTAAAAAAATATATAATTACAAAATGAGCAACGATAGGTTAATTAAAGTATGGTAAGTTTGCACGATAACCGAGTGTTCTACCCACTGGGCTATCACGGTTGGTTCATATTATTTATTCTTCATTATTAACTAAAAACACAAAAACTTATAAGTTCAACTTAACGATCATAGTATAATAATCTATGACAAAGACTACTGCTATGACAGAGAAAATATTAATATAAGTAGGCAGTTTTTCACCTCTTTTATCAATAGAAATTGCAATCAAAATGTTGAATTTAAATACTATACGATTGCGAAAATATACGATACCAGCAAAAGCTTTTTAATATACTCCTCGAATGTTTACTCTTCCACATCATAAGAGTACTACTCCAACTAGGAAAACTGGTAAAACTGAACGCAACAAAATTCAAATCCCAGCAAAAACAAATGTACAACATTAAAATTAATTACACTTTCCGAACTTTCAGTTGCTACTTTTAGCTCTCAGCGAGTGCATTTACTTGCGAGCAATTAAAATGTTAAACATACTTATGTTAGTACCAATGTGCAAGTTTATTACCTACACCTTTTGCAATGGCCTTATCTGTAAAGGGTAATATTTGGTTTCGCTGTAGCTTCTGAACTATGCATTTCCCTCTATTTTAAGATTATTGTCTGGGAGTTTTCTTTTTATATACTATAATTCATATGAGGATGCATATCCAACATATGTAAACTTATAAACTTGGCTGTTTAATATCAGCTCAGAATAGCACTAACCCATTTCTGCGAAACTCAAAGATTATGATTTGAATGTTTTTGTTCATGAAATCCTCATGTGGGGATTATTACTAATAACATACATACATACATTTACCCACGGCTATAAATCCCCAAAAGGGGTAGCCAGAGCTAAGGAATAAGAAATTCCTCAGCCATATTAGGAAAGTTGAGTGGGGACAAGATGGTCAAATAAAGTTTGTTGGTGATGGGTCTGAAACCGCATCGCCCTAAAATCCTTTTGAAAGCCCCAACACACTTAGTTGCCTCTTGCGATCACCCATGGGAAGGAATGGGGTAGTGCTATTCTAAGCCGACACTAAACAGCATACTATATATTATTACTAATAAAAAAAGGATGAATAAAAGAAAGGTTCGGGTTCGTTCCTGTGTCCAAATTTTTCTTTCCTTTTTTATCAAAGATTATGACATTTTAAGTGATAGTTAGAACGATATGGCCGGACATATAAAAAAAAAAAAAAAAAACATATTTATTGGAATAATACAATAGTTTATAACAACATGTGCACGAATACCACTGCATTAGTTAGAAAACTGTGTCGCAGCAGTAAACGCCGTCCTCCAAATACACTGGTAAGTACCAAGTGGTACTACTATCTATTCCAATAACAAAAATTGCCTTAAGTTATTTAGTTATATAGATAGATATACGCAACGATAGCCTTCCTGTATTTCATTTTTAAATTTGGTCTGCTTATCAACAATACTGCGGAGACTACAATGTCAGCTAAGTCTATAAGCAAATGGAAGGGATAATGTTTTACAAAAATACATAGTTACAAAATGATAGGTTAATTAAAGTACAGTATTTAAAAGTGTATGCAAAACTTGTCACCTGCCGAGTTATTTAAAAAAAACTTGTAAATAAATCCAATTAAAAATTTCCACAGCCGATGTTTTCTCAAAGAGTTTCATAATCCACAAAGAAAATTTTCCTTTAACGATATTTTCCTTTTGAAAATGCATTTGTAGAAAAAACAGCCAGCAGTTGCGCCAGTTTAATTGTTAAGGGTAATGTATTGATTTTTTCTCTTGTGTAAAATATTATCTTTTCTCTGATATTTTTATTATGTTGCAATATATTTTAGTCCAGTAACATCTGTGTAATAGATACATACATACATACATACATATACTCACGGCTATAAATCCCTTAACGGGGTAGCCAGAGCTTTGGAATGAAAAATTCCTCAGCCACTTTTGGAAGTTGATTGGGGAAAAGATGGTAATAATAAATGTTTTTGGTGACGGGTCTCCAACCACATCGTCCAAAAATCACTTAATAAGCCCCTGTACCCTTAGTCGCCTCTTACGATCACCCACGGGTAGAAATGGGGTAGTGTTATTCTAAGCCGACACTACACGGCTGTTATAATATATAAGAAGCTTAAATTCGTGACTTTAAAAAAAATATATCGTCGTGAAATATTATTTAGAGATTTTCATTGATTTAACACACTTTGGCCTGTTTCCAATGAGTCTATCTTACTTTGTCTTTACCTTTCATAATTATGTATGCATAATTTTTTACATGAAAACCTCATGTGGGTATTATTACTAATAAATTAAGCAAACATACATTTTTTTTCGACATCTGCAGGACTCGAACCTACGACCTCGGCATACCCTAGCTCAGTTGGCAGAGCGGCGGAGACGTATACCCGAGGTCGTAGTTTCGAGTCTGGCTGGTGTCGAAAATGTTTGTTTTGCTTAATTGATAAGTACTTACCTTTCATGCCAAATCACTACCTACCTCGTTATATAACTTTTTCCTTATACTCATTTCTTCGTCGAATTTCATAGAACTATGTATATGTTTTTGTATAAATGTTTTGGTCGAAGCCAAATAACAGTAGATACGCCATTTAGTTACCAATTCATTAAATTGCGGTCACAAGACAATGTCCAATCGGAGGCAATGTTGCTGTCCGCAAGAGCTACACTATACCACCCGATTTAACTGACAATCGGCTGATAAGATATAATTATTAATTAATTTCTAAATCTATAAACTGATGTGTAGTGTCGGCATAGAATAGCACAACCCATTTCTTCCCACGGGTGATCGTAAGAGGCGACTAAAAGTATAGGGGCTACTTAAGGGAAGGGAAGGGATGGGGTTAGAGGCCCATCACCAAGAACCTCTATTTTACCGTCTTTTTTTCCTTTACTTCCAAAAGTGGCTGAGAAATTTATTTTTCTGTAGCTCTGGCTACTCGTTCTAGGGGTTTATAGCCATGAGTAAATGTATGTATGTAAATTAAAAAAAGTATTAGATAACATACTTTTAGTACGAATATAACAAATACAAAGTAAGGAAATAAGTTATTCAAAAGACATTCGCCTTAAGCCACCTGTAGTACATTGTCCAAAGTAGCAAGGTAAAATATTTAAAGCGACCGACTGTTTTCGACCGCTAGACTCTCCAAGGAGCGCCATTTTTCACAAACTTTACAATTTTGCTTTAAAATACTCGAAATCCGCCAGCGAATAAACTTGAGTTTTTTATAAGTCGGGCATGACTTAGTTGATGTCTTGAATTTCTTCTAGGATGTTCTGCAGGACTTGAAATTTTAATTTTGATTGTACAAGCGGGAATGTCAATGGCGTGTTTAGATCAATTACTAAATGTTTTAAAATACGGAAGTAAACTGTTATAGGAAGATACACACACATTTTCAGTTATCATGGTCACGGGAAGACTGTTATTGGTCGGTTGTTATTGGTCTGAAGGGTGTTATTTGTCATAATACAGTACTATAAAATTATTAATACTAACTACCTTTACAAAATTTAAGTTACATTTGCGTTTAATATTTGCGAAGTACTAATTTCAATAATAATAAATTAAGTAATATGTGAAGGTAGTTAGTATTAATAATTTTAAACCATATTATAACACGCGTTTAAAATATCCGAAAGTCAATAGTTGTTTTAATTATAATGTGCAATCGTGAAAGTCTTAGAAAAAAATACAAATACATGCATCAATAATTTCAGACATGTCCCTTTATCTTCAACTTTAAACGCCTGCCTTTATGAGAGCATTCGCTATTTGATCTAAGGGCAGAAACTGCGTTTCGCGTGTGCACGCGCGATTTGGTTCAGATTACGCTGGCCGCTTCATAGCAGATTAGGCACTGACCAATGTAAATTGACTACTCTTCTAAACACGCGGGGACGCGGCGTGTGAGGTCTACTGATAGTGGTCAGTGCCCATTCAACTATGAAGCGCCTAGCGTAATCTGACCCGAGCCGCGATGCGCACACGCGTAACGCAGTTTCTGCCCTAATAGGGACAATCTATATCTAATTATTTATTATTTTATGTATACAGATCAAGTTCATCCCAAACTCTGCTGTTTAGTGTCGGCTTAGAATAGCACTAATACATTCGTGGTGACCGTGAAAAGCGTCTTAGGGTACAGGGGCTTCTTAAGTGTTTTTGGGCGATGTGGTTGGAGGCCCATCACCAATAATTATTTATTATTACCATATTTTCCCCTCTCAACTTTTAAAAGTGGCTATTTCAAAGCTCTGGTTACCCCTTTTAGGAATCTATAGCCATGAGTATATGTGTGTAAGTGTGTTCATCCAAAACTAAGTACAGTATACATGTAGCGAGGGATTTTATCTGAGTAGTAAATGCAGCTCAAATTCAACTAGGGTCCATGAAATGCAATCGATAGTGTCTGCTCACTCCAACATAAACTAATGGTGTTAGTATATAAGGCACGTTTCTACTACCCTTGCATTTTAATTAAGATACGATAAGATTTGTCAGTATTCCGCGAGTTTCCAATTTCAATTATGAATAATATGTAATATTACGAGTAAAAACATATATTTATATTTGACCGTCGCGTCGCGTCGCCCCCCAGAAGAAATATTTTAGGAAAATTGTATTTTCATATAGTTGAAACTCAAACGTTCTCGACCTGCATCCGCAGGAGTTGGCAGATAATACTTCTGTATATCATGTAATATTATCTGCAGTTCAGAGTACCCACGTTTTACTTGGACAGTGTAACCACGTGATAGGGTGCAGGTGCAGGCCTATCGCCGTTTTGTATTAAGAATAAATCTTAGTCATGTGAGTTTTCTCACGATATTTCCCTTCATCGTTATCAACCAAAATAAGTTAAGCACACTTAAGACTTTGGAAAAGACACATTGGTGTAGGCCCGACTCGGGAATTGGACCTATGCCTCTCTGCATGATAAGCGCATGGTCACACTACAGAGCTAACTTGGTTGTTGTAATATAACATACATTAATATACTGTATATATATATTAATAAAGCTGTGTAGTGTCGGTTTAGAATAGCACTACCCCATTTCTTCCGGTGGGTGTACGTAAGAGGCGACTAACGGTATTGGGGCTTTTTAAGGGATTTTTGGGCGATGCGGTTGGAGACCCATCACCAACAACCTTTATTCTACCATCTTTTCCCCACTCAACTTCCAAAAGTGGCTGAGGAATTTATAATTCCTTAGCTCTGGTTACCCCTTCTAGGGAAATATAGCCGTGAGTATATGTATGTAATATACTCACACCGTTAGTTTCCACTGTGGTATAAAAAATGCTTCATTTCAATTCATCAATTATTTTTATACTAACCCTTTCATTCTCTACATTTTGTAATATACTATTTTAATATTAATGAGAAAAATCTAGTTCTCGTTCTTGTCATCATAACAAAGTTAATATAGAAAGTGTGTTTAAACAACAAAATGTTAATTTGTACACAAATAGGCGTTAAATCCGAATAGTTCAATATAATCGACGCCGCACTGCTGTGATTTCATGTATAAAATTACTATTAGAATCTAATTTGTATTTAATTCCATATTATGTTTGTTTTAGTATGAATGCAGAGACTGTGACAATTTACATTAATAACTTTATGGCTTACAAAACAAGAGTCATATTAGAGTGACAAGTCATGAGGAATGGTGTTAGAAAAAATATGAATGAAACACATTTTGAGACCACCTACACGTTTTGGTACATTTCTGATGGTAATGGAAAGTTTTTCATTTTCAATATTAAGTTAAGTACCAGAAAGGCAAGCACGAGCGCTAATTTATCGACACGATAACGGTTAGAATGAGATGGCAGTATACGATACTAAGTAGGTGCGTAAGAGATGGCTGCTTTATCCCACGCGATAACTAGTTTAAACACCGCTCGTGCTTGTTCTTCAGGTCAAAGTAAATCTCAACAAATCAGAGAAGTTGGTTCATTTAACATCTAGTTAAAGTCCATTCGCTGCATTTCTAGGCTTACTTTGACATTAACTAATTGTTAAATTTCCTACGCTACACTACGGCTTTGCTGTGTAGTGTCGGCTTAGAATAGCACTACCCCATTTCTGCCGGTGGGTGTACGTAAGAGGCGACTAACGGTATTGGGGCTTTTAACAGATTTTTGGGCGATGCGGTTGGAGACCCATCACCAAAAACCTTTATTTTCACCATCTTTTCCCCACTCAGCTTCCAAAAGTGGCTGAGGAATTTATAATTCCTTAGCTCTGGTTACCCCTTCTAGGGATTTAGCCGTGAGTTTACAGATGTATGTATGTATGTAAATTTCCTAAAATAATATCGCACCATAGAAACTCCAATGAAACAAATAAGTTAACCTGTTCATTTTCATCCGTTATGGCGAACCCGTGAGAGCAGTGCATTCACATGATAAGCATGGCCCACCGCCGCTTGATACTTATAAGGGTTTCCTCAAGATTATAAATATTTTATTATTTAAAAAAAGTTGCCATACCTCGCCACCCTATCACCATACTCCAAAAAAGCGTAAATATTTTAGAAAAATTGGTCTAAGATAGGAGTGATTTTGGCAAATAAAATGCGGTGAACATAACTCATAAATTATTTAGTTATAAAAAAATGTGAATAAATAAAAAATCCTTAATAAAATAAGAAGTATATTTTATGCAAATAAATGACACTACTTTGTCCTTCTTTAAACTTTTGTTTTTAGAACAAAGCTAGTGACATCAAGAGTTGTAAACAAAACGCAGTTTTTGCACTTAACCCGTATTTATGGGTAAAGTTTCACAATGTTTCTCGTTGTATGACGGGCCACATTATAATGGCTAAGCTTGGGGAATACTTTAATGTATTGTTTACTGTCTGTTAAGTCACACCTTCAACTAAAGCTTAAAGTTAAAATAAAAAATAATTTATGTATGGTAATAGATTACTACTAATGAATTTATCCTCTCTAAAAGATACCCTCATTAATTTCTTACCACTGAGAATTTACTAAGTTCAATAAGACACAGAAACGTGTATTCACGGTAAAAAGGCATAATTTACCAAAGAATAGAATAGCAAATAATCTTTGAAGGGATAATTCATAAAAAAGTTGGGGTAACCAAAACCAATGAATAGGTAAAAAAACTTTTTTGCCAATCAAAAGGGTATATAAACGCCTTTTTTAAAAAAGAGGTGAGTTAATCTACAATGTACAAAAGAAGACTTCACTCGACTTTGCGTCAATAGAATTTCAATCCAATTTAAAAACAAAGTTTCAAAATTGGAACGCCATCAGGTTCCTAATTGAAACCGTTTTTTTACTCCCTTCGAATTTCGCTTAAGAAACTTCCATACTGTGTTGCCAGTTGTTAAAATTGTGAAATTAACAGCTTATACGTGCCACGACTGTTCAAGAAAAAGTTTTGATAGCTGTTCTAACTTTATATAAGTTTGTTGCATGCCTTGCTTGTTGCTTACTTATTAAAAATTGTGAGTATATTTACTGTTACTAACTCTTATTGCATTTTCAAAACTTTAAATTTTCATAAATTATGCAAATAAAAAAAAGAGTTTCTTTAAGAAATATATGGTGTTGGATAATGATAAATATTTACAGAGTCCTTCTCTCCTACTTAGTTTTTTTAAAAGTAGTACAATTGGCGGTATAATAATTTCAAATTATCTTATCCAGCCAGACTTTGGCTGGTTAGTTAAATTAATGATAATGCTATATAGAATACCATAGATTTAGAGAACTTACTGTACACACTCAAATAAATATGAAAACTCTATACTTATAACTATAAAATCCTAATATACTTTAGTCGTTACACCAAAAATGTTTCTTTTAAGCCCACTGAAGCGGCTAGGTCATACATAACTCATATTTTTATATTCGCTATAAAAGAGGAAGTAAGCGGTTTCCCGCTTAGAACATTTTGTCATTATAAAAAAACGCGAAACAATCTCGTGGAAACTCTTAAAAGAGCTATGCAACAAAATGTCTACGCGTCATCACAATATTTTCCTTATTCAGACTCTATATGTAAAATCATTATATCGACGCTAGAAAGGCAGAATGTATTAAGCGCCATTTCATAAAATGTCCACCAGAGCAATTTAAAGTTTAATTTTTTTGAAAAAAAATCATATTTCTGTAACTAAGGCAGATATTGCTTTGAAAATGAAAACAGTTATAATTGAAAAGATTTTCCATGTATTCCTGTAAAAATAAGACTTCTACATCTTCTATTTACAAAAATAAGGGACATAATACGTACGCATCTAAAATCTCGGTCAGGTAAAATTGGCTGAAGCGACATCATATTTTTCGATTATTCCCATGCAAAATAGGTTTAACGACCAATTAGATGTGACCACCAGAGGGGCAGAATGTTTTAATTATTTTACGTTACTTTAAATATTCCATAAGAACGAAATAAACAGACTGTACAGAACCAATGTATCGGAGCAGAATGTCTTATGGCGTGAAATAACTGGTATTTGGACATAATATTTAAGTTTTATTAATATATAAATATACTTATTTTTAGTAATGGTTTTATTGCAATATCTAGGTTATTTTAAAGTAACAATCATATGTTAAGCTTGAATCTTTTTTGGTCTTTTCCTGATTAGATACATTCTTGTTTTGCCACATTTAAAGAAATACGACGCATAAACATTATTATTAAGTATAGTTTTCATTTTTAACCGACTTCAAAAAAAGGAGTGTTCTCAATTCGACCGGTATATTTTTTTTTTTTCAGTCTTCATTCAGTTTTTCTTGACCATAAGATCGTATAAAATATCAGGTTTTCTTATCAGTATTAATCAATAAACTTAAGCGGGTACTTATCCCCAAAAAAACAGTCCTGTTACTTAGGGTAAAAAAAAACAAATTACATTAAATATAGAAGCATCTAGAAAGCTTCATCATCAACATTATCTTCAATATCAGTATCTCGCAAAGTCTATTTAGCATTGCAAGGTTGTAGGCTAAAGTATTCTTCATTGTATCTCCGTGGGATGGCGAATGCCTTACAAAGCTTAATTAAATCTCCATGTTTTTATTTTGGGTGTTTTTGTTTGCTGTGTAGTGGCGGCTTAGAATTGCACTACCCCATTTCTTCCGGTGGGTGTACGTAAGAGGCGACTAACGGTATGGGGCTTTTAAGAAATTTTTGGGCGACGCGGTTGGAGACCCATCACCAACAACCTTTATCTCACCATCTTTTCCCCACTGAACTTTCCAAACGTGGCTGAGGAATTTCTAATTCCTTAGCTCTGTCTACCCCATCTAGGGATTCATAGCCGTGAGTATATGTATGTATGTATGTATGTTTTGTTTTGGGATAGGGAGTCTGTTATTGTATAAGTTATCTTCGAGGCGTCTGTTTCTACTGATGACTTCTGCTTTTTCTGCAAAAGCAGAGTCGCTCATGTCATTTTTTATTACAATGCTTGACATGTTCTCTTTAAAAGTTAATATTCGGACCTTACTGATTTTACCAGCAAGATTGTTTTTGAAATATTTATCAGCTATAGAGTCCCAAGCCTGGAAATGACTGTAAGATAGTACTTGTACATTGTATGATTTGGGATTCTTTCTCGCCAGCTCAAATACTGTTGCCCATTTTGTGAAGGCGCAAAGACAATCATGTTTTATACGCTTCTTTCGATTTCAGCATGAACACTGTCTACAGGTATAGAAATATGACCCGGAAGCAGAAAATTCATTCGTATTTAAATATTTACATGCCTGCACCGCTGTGTGAACCGCTGCAAAAACAATTTTCTTGCGATTTTGCCCACCGCATAACTGTCACTATACACAAGTAAATTCTTTACCGTCTGCCGTTCATCAACCATTTTAATGTATTTTGTGAGGATAGTCTCAATTTCATTACCACATCGTTTCCCATCAGTTTCTCCCCATGTGTAACAATATACTTCTTGTGTTTGGCTTTTGTATATATACGGTCAGATTATAACCTGAATATTTGCGAGAGCAAGTAAGTAACTTTTAGACATTTTGTTATAAGTACGATGCTTTGGGCCTGTAAATTCTGATCATTTGTAATAATTGATAGGTACCGAATAATTATAATACCAACGAAGAAATCAAGTTCTGTACCTACGTAATCACACTGCGCAGACGGCGCCAAGTGGCACACCAACACACGCCCTCTCCCGATGAAGCCCCGCGGGTGGCTGAAGCGACAGTCTTTCAACCACTCCTATTTACAATATTAGCGTTTTTGAGCAATAAAGCTTACGTATTACAGTCTTTCGACCATATTCTGGTTTGTTAAGGTTCTTTTGAATTGTTTTATGTCCCAAATATAAATTATTTACAGATCACAAAAACAGCTTAAGTGCCAATTGTACCGGAAGACTGATTCAAGTAAACTTGTATTAACAGCCAAAAAAGTGAAGAAAGCCGACCGGCAAAATAGTTTATGTGCCAGTGAGCTTAAAATACAAACAAGTAAAACGTATTAACTCACAAAATGTGCTTGTTGAAACAAAGTCATTTTGGTTTATATCAATAATTGTTTATAACACAAGCAGGTAAAAATGCTTAACTGAGTAAAGATTGAAAATCAATATTTGATAAAAATGAATTAACGCCAAGTCTTTAACTATTTCAGGAAGGGTAAATTGTTTTATATTCCTTTCTTAACATAATGTATGTTTGAACTTACAAACCATATAAAAGGGTGGTTGTTAATACAAAAAAAAGTATCATTATTTCCAAAATCACCAACGTATTAAGCGCCAAAAAAGTGCTCAGATCAAAACGAGACCCACACCATTCGAAAGAGAAAAATCAGGCGATTCTAACGATGTATATAACTCAATTTCACCAAAAGTGGCGCTTAATACATTCTGCCTTTCTAGCGTCGATATATCAAATATTTATCATGGTTGTTAACGGTGAGGGAAAACATCGTGAGGAAACCCACATGGCTGAGTTGTACTTAGTCATGTGACAGTGTATTCGTACAAAACGGCGACAGGCCTGCCCCCCATTACGTGAGTACACGGTCCATGCAATACGTGGGTACTCTGAACACCAGGTGACAAAGTCACGTGATGTTCAGAAGTATTAGTACCTCTGCCAACCCCTTCGGGGACATTCGGAGTGAACGTTTATGTTTATGTTTATGTTATGTTATATGTAAAATCGGCAATTGAAAATATTAAAGGGCACAATGAGATAGAGTCAATGATTTAGGTTTTATTTGAATTTACTTATTTGCAAACTAGTTGGCACTTAATTGATGATGGTTTAATGTTAGATTAGACTTAAGAATTTAAAAATGGCTATTTTTATTTAGATGTGCAATATTACACTAAGTTTCGTACCTACCTATGAATAATAAAACAATTTATTGATTATATCGATCAAGTATATAGTTCTCTGTTGTCAAAAACTATTATATAAATATATTTTTATTGAAGTTTCGGATATTTTTTATGGTGGTTGGGCAATATGGTTGGAGACCCATCACCCACCATAGTTTATTTTACAATTTTTTTTTTCTCTTTTAACTACAAAAAGCGGTTAAGAAAATAATTTCTAACTCCACAGCTTTGTTAGCCCTTTTTGCGACTTGCAGAACTATGCAACGTGTCCCAAATTCAACGCTAACGGCCTTTTAGAAAAATCTAGCGGCATTTACTACAAGAAGAGATAGAGATTTTTGCTCGCACATTCCACGTAAATAGTATTGCTTCGAAAATTTATCGAATGAAAGCGATCCCGAATAGCTCATATGCCATCTAAAGGAAAGTTAAGTTATTTATGCGAAAACTTACTTCATTTTTCTCTCACGAAATATTTCAAAGAATAAAGCGGCGGTTGTGAGATCCAGAACATAAATAACACAACATTAAAGATGTATGAAGTAGACAAACCCACTGCTAGAATTATTTACTGGGGTTTGCACCGCAGGATTCGAGACATGCATGCAATTCTGGTTCTATTTGGTGACAAACTTTTATTTTTTTTGACATGGCTCTAAATATTTCTGTGGGTAATTGATCGTAAATAGTTTGGTGGCATTAGAATAGATTAGAATAGAAAATCGGTGTAGTGTTGGCTGTTCATAAGAGGCGGCTATCTTGGTGGCGGTTTTGGGCCATTTAAAGTGGTTTTTGGGTGGGTGATTTATAATTTAATAAACCGGTTTCTATTGTCTACCTTTCTTTTATTAGGATATTTAGCAAACTGTGCCTTGGAATAGTTGGAAAATGAAATAGGATGAGATGTCTTTCTGATCACTCATAATAGTAGCCAGCTTCGGATGGTCACTTGGACTCTCAGTCTTAATTTTTCACGGAGTTGAAGCTTACAATAATACACAGTTGATGTTTGTCGACTTCCATGGCCGAGGGGATAGGCGACTAGCTTCTCGTTCCGGAGGGTGCGGGTTCAGTCCCCGCTGAAAGCAACAATTATGTGATGAACATGAATGATTATTTCTTAGTCGTGGATGTTATGAGTACTAGGTGGGCATAAATGCTTCGCGATGCCAAATTGGAGTGATCGGATCAACCGTTGAGGAGGAGTTCTGTGATTAGCCTAATACAAAAGTCGAGGGTATATATAATATTAAATATATCGTTAAGTTAGTATCCCATAATACAAGTTCTAATTAGTTTCGGGCTAACTTGATCTGTGTATAATACGTCCGTATGTATATTTATTTATTTTATAAGCTATCTTGCAATATGGGGTATTCATTATATGTGATAAGGCAAAGCCAAGCAAAATACGGTAGGAAGGTCCTTAGTCCCTTTGACTTTATTTATTTTAAAAGATTAAATAATGTGCGTTTATAGGAGATTACTTTTACGATGCAAGACTACATATTTTCTAAATGATATAATCAATATAATTTCCCATATAGTTGCAATTCTGCTTCCAGCACAGACAGGGCGAACAACTGGTACATACATATACCCATGGCTATAAATCCCTAAAAGGGGTCCCCAGAACTTCAGAATCAGAAAATTCTTCAGCCTTGTTATTGAAAAGTTGAGTGGTTAAAAGATTGTAAAATGAATGTTTTTCGTGATACTACACTACACAGCACTGAACTACTTGTAATAAACTAATTTACCACCCCAGTAAGTCCTAATACAACATGCACATAAACACCTTAAAATCCGTTATCACATTCAACCCTTTAAAGTATGAACTGTCAAACTCGCCAAAATGACATAAAACAAGAACACATCCGAGACAGCAGTTCGTTAGCGAGCAACTCTGCGGCATCCTTTAATTCAGTTATCCGAGTTGCAAACTGAATTGACTCTGTCTTCATTTATTTAGTTGCGAATTGCGAACTTACAATGACACGCGAATTGCAACTGCCGAATACTTTGTTTCCAATTGGAAGTGGGTATGCTGGAGTGTTTAGTTTTCTGTATAAGAGTGTCGGGAAAAGGATGAGGATGATGATTTTTTGACAGTGTACTCACGTGATAGGGGACAGGAATATCGCCGTTTTACAACTGAGTCATGTGGGTTTCCTCACAATGATTTCCCTCACCGTTAACAACCATGATAGATTAACGACTATATGTCTTTAAAAAGACAAATTGGTGTAGGCCCGACCAGGGATTAGAACCCCCATCGTCTGCACGACAAACGGTGTTCTACCCACTGAGCTATCACGGTCGGTTTGTATAATGGTTGACAAACACACATAGTCACGATCTATCTATACATAAAGTTACGTACGCTTTGAAACAGGCACCACTGATTACTCCTGCTGTGTCTCACCGTTTCATTTATATATCCATTTTTCCTTATACACTGCCAGCCGTGTAGTGTAGTGCCGGCTTAGAATGTCGCTACCCCTTTCTACCCACGGGTGTCGTAAGAGGCGACTAAGGGTATTGGGGCTTTTAAGGGATTTTTGGGCGATGCGGTTGGAGACCCATCACCAACAACCTTTATTTCACCATCTTTTGCCCACGCAAATTCCAAAAGTGGCTGAGGAATTTCTAATTCCTCAGCTCTGGCTACCCCTTTAAGGGATTTATAGCCGTGAGTATATGTATGTACTGCCAGCATGTATGCGTAATTTGAACTTCCTCTGAGATAACACAACACGAGTTGATTTCCCGTTTATCTGAGACTAAAGATTAAATTCAGCCCCTGTATCTTTTTATAAATGTCCATCATCAATCAAAACAGGACAGAGCATAATTATAATTACATCTTCTTTCATTTCTGGAAAAATCTACTTGATGTAGCGGTCAGACAGGAAAACCAGGAACACACGCAAGGCTTAGCATTATTGTGCCCGTACTAAAGAGTTTGGAGAGAAGGTCAGAGCGTTTTGGAAGCCGTGATAGGTCAGTGAGTAGAACACCGCTAAACGTGCAGATGATGATGGTTCTAATCCGTGATCGGGCCTACACAAATTTGCCTTTTCGAAAGTTATATGTTAGGTTAATTTATCATGGTTGTTAACGAAGAGGGAAAACATCGTGAGGACAGCCACATGGCCGAGTTGTACTTTGTCATGGGTCCGTGTATTCGTACAAAACGGCGATAGGCCTGCCCCATATCACGTGAGTACTCTGTCTCTGTCTGCGCCTTCAGAGATATAAGGCGTGAACGTTTGAATTTGATGTAATAAAATAAGGCATTTTTTTATCAGAGTATAAAATTAAATATAATAATCCCATTTATATCGAAAATCCATAGTAAAATATTGTTAATATTTAAGACGATATTTCATAAGGAAGTAGCGGGTCGAACGACGTCAACCTAACACCAGCATGATGAATGATTCCAACCATATTTTTAATAACGCTCCACTGAAATATTGCGTAACACTGTTTTTGGGAAACTTTCCGTGTTTGTTGTGCCTTAGCCATATATTTATAGTGCTATGGCTGTTCTGTAGTTATTGTAGTCTGGTTATTATAGTCATATTAAAAACGGAAAAGCAAAAATATGTTTATAAATAATAATTGTTATTATTATACACTTTATTGTACACCAAAACAATACACGGACATATACAGAATGTATTACAATAAAATTTTTGGGCGATGCGGTTGGAGACCCATCACCAAAAACCTTTATTTTTACCATCTCCCACCACACAACTTCCAAAGGTGGCTGAGGAATTATAATTCCTTAGCTCTGGCTACCCCTTCTAGGGAAATATAGCCGTGAGTATATGTATGTATGTATTACAATAAACAATTGAGCAACAGGCGGACTAATGGCTAAACAGAGATCTCTTCCAGTCAACCTAACGAGACTAGAATGAAACTCACATGAAAATTAACAATAAAGTTAAATAAAAAATAAAATCCTTTCGTTTTACGGGATAATAAGTAGCATTCTGTAGGCTCAATATCAAAATGTTGTTTGCTATAGCTGAAATATTATTAAAATCGGTAATCAGTTATCAGATAATCGTTATCGGAGATAATCAGTTTTGGTTCCACAAAATAACAAAATAAAACTTTAAAATAATAATAACTATGTGGGAGTCATGTTAGAGCGCACACTACTGCGGACTCACTCGCACATAGCAACGTCTCACTCATATTCCTACATCGCGGAGTGTAAATGTTTTTCGAGTTAAGCATAGATACAAATTATAAGTTGGTACACAGCAAGGTGTACTGGCCAGTATGTCTTTGCTGTTCCCACAACTTCATGACATTTATAATGAAATATACCAACTTATCAGTTATTTTACTGTGAAATACGAGAAGATATAAAATATGTGAGTCTTCATTACTCTTCATACTTCAGTCAATCAACACCACAATTATAATGTTCTAGACAGAGCGGTTTTATTCTAAGTTTTTACACAGACGAATAAATTGTAAAATAATTTTAATAGCACCTTACACAACCAGTAACAATTTTTTATAGTTTTCTTATGTTTGAAACATGGATTTCCTTATTATTATTTTTTTCATACATATACTCACGGCTATATAAATCACTAAAAAAGGTCGTTTTTAAAGGTCGTAAAAAAGGCCCAGAGTTTCAGAATCAGAAAATTCTTTAGCCACTTTTAGGAAAAGTTTTTAGTGATACGTCTCCAACCGCATCGCCCAAAAATCACTTAAATAGCCCCGATACCCCTCGCCTCTTACGATCACCCATGGGAAGAAATGGGGTAGTGCTATTCTAAACCAATGCTCCGCAGCTATTTATTATATTTCTTATATTTAAATTTAAAAGTATATTGCCTTTATTACCCATTTTGTAACTGTCAACTGATAAACAATCTACCTCATTTGATGCATGGCAGTACCAAATCCATGGATTATCGAACATCCATATTTTTATATCTCTCGATTGGCAAATTCTAATAGGATTTGGCACTCGTTTAGATCTTGCTTTTTCCTGTAACACTTCGTTGGTTACAATTGGCAATAGTCGAAACTTGGCACCTTTATTATAGTTCGATTTTAAATGGTTCTAAGAAAATATATGTGCCGACAGAGCAGAACGAGAATTTAAAAGAGTTAACAAATGTTTCATTGTAAGATAACAACTTCTCTATCCGAATTTTATGAACATAAGTACAAAAACTACAAAATTTCGAATTTCACAGCCCTTTTCATCAAACATCTTAAGGGGGTAATATTGTAAACAACAATGGTAGGTGATGAGTCTCCAGCCACATCGTCCAATAATCATTTTAAATGTCTAAATATGAATGTTCAGAAATATCAGTACCTCTGCCAACCTCTACGGCGTGAACGTTTGAGTATTTTGATACGATTGAAAGTCCCAAAGTGCTGTGTAGTGTCGGCTTAGAATAGCACTACCCCATTTCTTCCGATGGGTGTACGTAAGAGGCGACTAACGGTATTGGGGCTTTTAAGTGATTTTTGTGCGATGAGGTTGGAGACCCATCACCAACAACCTTTATTTTACTATCTTTTCCCCACTAAACTTTCCAAAAGTGGCTGAGGAATTTCTAATTCCTTAGCTCTGGCTACCCCTTCTAGGGATTTATAGCCGTGAGTATATGTATGAAAGTCCCATAACGCTAAGGCGTATCTAACAACACCTGCGGGAAGATAGAGGGTATTGCTAAGAACATAATACAGAGCTATTTAGATATGTATTTGATTATACATACATACATATACTCACGGTTATAAATCCCTAGAAGGGGTAGTCAGAGCTAAGGATTTATAAATTCCTCAGCCACTTTTGGAAGTTGAGTGGGGAAAAGATGGTAAACATAAAGGTTTTTGGTGATGGGTCTCCAACCGCATCGCCCTAAAATCCATATTTATGTGATTATATTGTATTTGATTATATTCTGTGTTATGTTCGGAATCTTTTAAATTATTTCTATGTGAGTTGGTTTTTCCGTATCAATAGGCTCCAAAACACCTTAATCATACATACATTCATACATATTCTCATGCCGTTAGTTCCCATTGGGGTAGGCAGAGACTATCGATCGCCACTTTGTACGATCCTGGCAAACCTCTCTGGCTTCGTTTACATCCATCAATCTATTCATTCATGCTCTTTTATTCTTCATACTGATGACACCTGCCTTTTTGAGCACATTTTCTATTTGATCCAAATGTGTCCTCCGAGGTCGTCCTCTACTTACATTACCTTCCACATTGGCTCTATATATCTCTTTCACCAATTTACTGTCATCCATCCTCTAAAAATAAATATAACACCTTAATCCTCTAAAAATATACTCAAACGTTCATGCCGTATATTCCCACTGTCACATGACTACAAGTACAACTAAGTCATGTGGGTTTCCTGACTCTGTTTCCCTCACCTTGTAACGTTACGTATTTAAGTCTTAATCCCCTTATGGAAATAAAACCCAAGACACGAAACGCGGAGAGCAAGGAGACTAACATAAAAGGAAATAAATAATAATAAAACGGATTAACAATATTTACAGGTAAGGTTTTATATATTACAACCTTTAACAACCATGATAAATTAATACCACAGTGCCTTACAAAAAAAAAATATGGTGAAGGCCCGACCCGGGATTTCAATCCTCATCGTCTGCACGATGGCTTATTCCGTTTATCCACCCTAAGGCGGATATTTGGAAACGCGCGTCCTTCTATCCACCCCGTTCAGGGTGTAATTCATATAATATGTTTCTTCCGATTTTCTACCGTGTCTACGTCCAGTCATTTAAAGAAAAAAGACCCAAGTTTTAATTTGACACTTTTTTGTTAGGAGTTTCTTTCTTGTTATGGTTTCATTTGTATTTTTATTTAATTGGGTATATATGATCAAAGGTTTTCACCCAAATACTACCTACCAAACCTAAAGTTGCTTACCTGCAATTTAGATCTTACGATTATTTTACGTTATTCATTTAACAATAAATATTAAATGTAAACTTCCCACAAAGATAATTTTATTCAAACTGTAAGAAGAAATATTTATCTAAAGTATTTTAATGTTTACGAAGTTTCTTTGACCCATTTTGTGTTGTGTATGTTTCTTTAAATGACTGTACTTGGGGTAAATTATCCACCTCGCTCAGGGTGGATTGAAGGACACGCGTTTCCGAGTATCCGACTTAGGGTGGCTGTTTTAGGGTGGATAAACATAATAAGCCTGCACGATAAGCGAGATGTTCAAACCACTGAGCTCTCAGGGTTGCTTTTAAAAAAATAGACACCTGCAACCTTTAGAAGTAATATCATCTATCAAGGGGTGAGTAGTACTTGAACTACTGACGTTTAATTAGATTTGTTTAGTATGCAGACAATAAAAATCAGCGTTGATTGTGCATTCCCTTGCACAAAAGAAAATATTGATTTTACGCCTAATTTATCCAGAAAGATCGTATTTTATATTAAACTAGTGGTCCGCCCAGGCTTCGCATGGATGGGGTTAAATATTTTTTACTGCTTACCCCCTAGAACATTTAGCATCATGATATATAACCTATGTCCTATTCCTGGTTCTAAGCTACCTCTCCAACAATTTTCAGCCATTTCGGTTCATCCGTTCTTGAGTTATAAATAGTGTAACTAACACCACTTTCTTTTATATATATATATATATATATATATATATATATATATATATAACTGATTGTTTGCATTATAAACAAACTTTTTGTCTAGGTATACGTAAAATAACACTACCCGTGAAAAGCTACTATTCATAAGTTAAAAAATACTAGCAGTACGATGAGTTATACCTAACCATGTGATAGCGTAATTTAAACAGTACACTGTAAAGGGAAAGGTAGATATCTCTTCCATCCGTACAAATTATTTATTCTGAACATTATGTCTCGTATAATACGATAGCCAATGCTCTTAAAAACTTTCTTCAGTATGAAATAACAGATATAATTGGAAACAACGCGTCTGAATCTTCCACTATAAACCTAAGTGAGTTACAGAATAGACTGCTTGCTGCTTCTCAGAGAACGGTGTCTGTTTTAATTAAATATTGGAAAGTCACAGACTACGACAAGAAATTGTCCTTTGTTTAAAAGTTACATTTATTCTGATGTTGAAACAATGCGAGTGTTAAGAGCATTAAAACTACTAGGACTGTTCAGAGAGGAATGGAGTTCAGCATATTGTTTTCTTCGCAAATGTGTTCATACACAAAATACTGCGGAACTTTTCGATCCCACTGACTTCAGTAGAACTTTATCGCCTATCTTTAGTCACGGCCACAATTCCGAATACATAATTAAAACAACCAGCGCAGTTTTTAAATCAATGAATTAAAGTTGCAAAAAGCCGATGGACGACGTAATCATAAAACCGGTCGTTTTAGATATCGTTAGCGGATGCTTGCGTCTAGCAGTTGACGCCTATTGGCGTAGTCATCAATAGAGAACGAACTTTTGCTGACTCTAAATCTTATTCTTCATATATGATTATTGTTCACAGAGTCTTCTCTCCCGTACACAAACTAGCGAAATGAAACATTAAGCAAAACACAAAGATATAGGAATGGCTGTCATGAAAACCCATCTTAGTTTCTCTAACGCTATTCTACCACTCCAGCACGTCTTAACAGCTGTACAATTTATTACTAGCTTAAAATAAAAACATCAGCAAAACTGTGTCGCGCAATGAGATCCGTTCTGATGAAACGCAAACACAGTCGAAGTTCTCAAGTAGATTCCCACCTAACTTCACTGACACATAGCATCCGCGGAACTTCGCCAACAGTAATTAAAGAGACGAAAACAGTTTTAAGGAATCTTTATTAACTTAGCGAGAGTTTCTCCCAGTTTCAGATGGCAGTGTTTTTGTTGAAATGCTCTGTTCGGATTGCAGCTTCGTAGATGCGGGTTGTTTTGGGTACTGGGATTATAGTTATGAGATAAAATAGACATGAAATAATTAAAGGGCAATGGTAAATTTGTTATTTTTACTCAAGAATTTATTTCAAAATCGAAGGTAATATTAGTAGAGGGCAACCTCGGAGGACACATTTGTACCAAATAGAGAGTGTACTCAAAAAGACAGGTGTTTGAAGTATGAAGAATAAAAGAGCATGTATGAAAAGATTTATGGATGTGATGTGAATGAAGGTAGAAAGGTTTGCTGAGATCGTACAAAGTGGCGATCGGTAGTCTCTGCCTACCCCAATGGGAACTAACGGTGTAAGTATATATATTTATGTAATATGATGAATTAATTTTTTAACAAGACCGAGAGGACAAGTATTTTAGCAGCTAAGTTCTTAGATCTTTTAGAACTTAATTTGCGCCATGATATTTTGTCACCAGTATTGAAGTCGTGAGGCTTATTGCCTCCCTTTACATGCCACTAATGATACAAGTATGTGTATAACTCAAATATGTGGATTTACTGCCAATGTTTTTCTCAAACTTAACTCAGGATGAATCAGAGACAAAAAGTAAGAAATAATTTACAATAATAAATAGGACTAGCAGTCACAATACACTATATGCCAAAATCATTACAAACTTTGTTATTAACATCGATTCAGAAATTTGCAAACACATTCTTTTTATAATAGAGATTAGAAATCGAATGAAAGTAGCTAAATCTGCATTCGTATATTCGATTAACTAAATGCTTAGTATTCGATTCTCTCATATCACATGAAGTTGGCTCATTAACCCTTTCGGTACATTTGGTCGTCAGTTGGTTTAATCGGTTGGAACCTTGAGTTATGAGATGTTAACTTTCTCATCCTCATGATCAAACTGCCTTAGTAGTCTAGCGTTAGACGTTTGGCTCTCCATCAGTACTCAGATTCGATTCCCGGGAAGTAAATTTACAATCGGTTTAGAATAGCACTACCCCATTTCTTCCGGTGTGACTAACGGTATTGGGGCTTTTAAGGGATTTTTGGGAGATGCGGTTGGAGACCCATCACCAACAACCTTTATTTTTACCATCTTTTCCCCACTCACATTTCCAAAAGTGACTGAGGAATTTCTAATTCCTTAGCTCTGGCTACCCCTTCTAGGGATTTACAGCCGTGAGTATATGTATGTATGTATTTAAATTTACAAATAAGATTTGTAAGGCTTAAAACAGTTAGGTAGGGTTGAATCACTTGGTATCCGGAAGTTATGATCCGAAGGGCACGTTTAGCTGTCGGTCCTAAGTTCAATGACCGTAATATAATTTAGTCATAGTAGTTAGTAGTAGCATTCAAGAAAGGCTTGAGCCCCTCGATGGGGACACATACGGGTTCGATGATGATGGTGATGAACCTTCTCATTTGTATTTGAAAGTACATAGCAAGTATAGAAATCAAGAAAGCATAAAAATACTTTTTTGAAAAAAAAACTAAGTTTGCTACGCTAAGATATGAGATCCATGTAGTACCAAGTCGGTTTTAAACGTATGACATTAAGCTACTAAAGGGGCCAACTGCCTTAAGTTGTTATATAACGTGAATAGCTTCTAATGTAAATAGCAGTAATACATAATTATATTAAGTTAAATTGTTCGTAAAACGGCCCTTTAGTCCAATCTACACACTGCCCTTAATGTTTGAAATCCGTTGGTCACTGTGTAACCTGCACGTACTCATTTATATTGCCATGCATCAATATGAAAACTTTATGGTAAAAATTCTTATTAAAATTTGATCATTGGTGAAACGGTCTGGAGCTGAGTGACAAGTACCTTGTAAAGTGAGGGTAAACACCTTCGCTTCAATCATTAACTTAACTATTCGATTACAGAAAATCTGTACTCAATGCTGTAAAGTCACTAAGGTTTTTAGCTATTGTATGTAGTTGCTAATGAAAAAAACTGCAAACATTTTCCCAACAAATCATGCAACATTTGATCGCAAAATCAATAGTTATTTATATCTGACTAGGCTAAACGCAGAAATATGTCAACTGGAAAATAAAACGTTGACTGAACACTGTCAATATTTCAATGTCGATGTGTCAAAAAGTTAGCGCGGGAAAGATACCGCTCCCGCCATTTTATATCCGCCATTTTTTTTCTCCATGACAGATTAGTGGCCGAACCCGTCAAAACTGAGTCGCCCTGTGATACACGGATTTACAAAATATGTTTCCTGTCAGTTTTGAAAATTGTGATTGAATCGTTTAGAATTATTTGATCGGAATCAGATGTAATAAATTTGTTCTGTTGTACAGAACAAAAATAGAAGAAATAGTGACAGAACTGATATAGAAAGTGAGAAAAAATGGAAAGAAATTCACCGCGAAACCTTATGGAATAAATATCCACTTTACTGCTGAATTATAACATCTTAGGGAAAACATGCCCAAAAATATAACCAAATTAGCTGTTCTTACCCCTTACCTAATTAATATAAAATTGCATAGACGCGAATAAACAGTAAATGGAGTTACTTTACTCTATTCATTGAACCCTCTTTATATTAATGAACTAATTGCGCTGCAGCGCTTTGCCTTAGCGCTTTTTGTTACATTTTACACTCGGTAATAAAGACGCTTTTAGTGAGAAGGTGCTTTGATAATTTTATTAGACGCCTTTTGTTGGGGTGCGGTGCAAGAGCAAAGAAATTACAAGATTTTCATAAGTACATACATATACTAAACGCTATAAATCCTAGAATAGGGTAGCCGGAGCTTCGGCTCTATTAAAATTTCTCAGCCACTTTTAGAAATTAACTGGGAAAAAGAATTGTAAATAAAGGATGTTGGCGATGGGTCTCTAATGCACCACATAGCTCATCAATCACTTAAAAAGCCCAATATCCTAAATCACCTCTTACGACACCTTCGCGAAGAAATGGTTTAGTGCTATTCTAAGCCGACACTACTTAGCAATTAATAGCATCATAAAATTTTCGTTACAAAAAATGACCAATACCAATTACTGTATAGGGACATTATTTCGAAAAGAGCATGTATGAAAAGATTGATGGCAGTAAACGAAGCTAGAGAGGTTTACCTGGTGCGATGGTAACTAATGGCGCGCATCTTTGTATATTATTTCTGGAAGCCTCTTTCTTGCCCGGAAGCCTGTGATGCGATGAGTTAAGCTAGAAATTTGGTTCAGGTATCGTTTAGTATAGTTCGCGGCCGTGTTGTGCACAAAATTCAGACATCTGATGTAACTGGATTAAGTTAATTGTTACAGAATTTCAAAGTTTCGAGTTTGGCCCATAGACTTTGCTTGAGTGGCATAAAAAGCGCGCGCAAACTTTAGTCGATCAGAAATGCGCTGTGATTGGTCGGAATTTTTTCGAACCAATCAGAAAAAATCTTTAGAAATTCAAAAGAGCTGCGCTGTGATTGGTTGTCCAAGTGTGTTCTCCGTGGTCGTCCTCTACTAACATTACCATCCACACTAGCTCTATAGATCCCTTTTACCAATTTCCTATCATCCATCCTCTCTATGTGCCCAAACCATCTCAACATTCCTTTTTCTATCTTTCTTACAATATCATCTTTCACACCACACTTTTCACGAATAACAATATTTCTCACTCGATTTAATAATTCTGGCAAATCGCTGCACTTACAATTTTAAGGCAATCGCCAGACCCTAACGAGACCCTGCTTATTGAGAGTGATGACGCATCGTGTTTCTTTTGCATGGAGGTAACTTGCACTCATCAAATTATGTTTTCATTAATTTATCATATCACTAAATTTACGCGTGGTTTTTCTTGTATTTTAATTTGTATGCTAATTCTTATTTATGCGGGTTGGTTTCTATGTGGATAGTTATATAACTATCATACATAGGTTAACATATGTTAGGAGTAAAAGAGCATGCATGAGAAGATTCATATGTGGAGAAGCTAGAGAGGTTTGTCAGGATCATACAAGATGGCGATCGATAGCCTCTGCCTACCCTAGTGGGTTGGAGGGTACTAAAGGCGTTAATATATGTATGTATTGTTTTTAACGCCATATTATTGGTCTTCTTATTTTAAATAATTTATGTTAAAGATATTTCTTTAAATATTAGCCACATACAGTGCATGTCCGAATCTGTAACTGTCCTTGAACTGGAAACTAAAATCTATACTTAAGTGGTTGTTTCAGTAACGAATTATATGGTTTAAAAAATATTACAGTTTAGGATAGCCAATTGAGAAATGCTACAAATTGTTGTGCTACAAATGTTGGAAAAAAATATCTGCTTACGTTAATTGAAGCTAAGAAATTGCCTATTCTGAAACTCTAGCATCAACATTTTTGGGATGATAGCCCTACTAGCTATATGAAGACGGGACAGATTGCTAGAATAAAATATCACTTATCTCATTGTTAGCTACTGCCACATTCATTAATACTAAAATTTGTGACCTATGACAATACATACATACATATACACACTCACGGCTATGAATCCCTTGAAGGGGTAGCCAGAGCTGAGGAATCAGAATTTCCTCAGCCACTTTTGGAAGTTGCGTGGGGAAAAGATGGTGGAATAAAGGTTGTTGGTGATGGGTCTCCAACCGCATCGCCCGAAAATCCCTTAAAAAGCCCCAATACCGTGAGTCGCCTCTTACGTACACCCACCGGAAGAAATGGGGTAGTGTTATTCTAAGCCGACACTACACAGCAAAGACCATATTACCTATGACAATATAAGAGGAAAACTAGGATTTCGGGGTTTTCAAGTGTCTTTGGGAAATGGTGCTGGAGACCCTCCTCAGACCTCCGAAAGTGGCTGAGCATTTCAAATTTTGAAGCTCTGGCTATATCGTTTTTGGGATTTGTAGCTGTCAGTATAGGTAGGGTGGTACGTAAAAAAAAACGTATTGCCATTGCTTTTTTTGGATATAGCTGCAATATTAAAACAAAGTTTGTCATTTAATTGATTGTTTAATGCAGTCTGACTTTTTTTAAAGTTTTTTTGCAGAATTCGGTATTCAAAGTTTTTTTTTGGTATTTATTAAATATTTTTATTCGATAGTAAACACGAAAATAAAAGACTGATTTGAATATTTTCCATTTAAAATAAGTAATTGTAAAGTTATGATTTTTTAAAGATTGTTCAACTTTTGTACTTAATGACGTCATCGATCGATAAAATCACGTAGCGACATGCAAATGAAGCGAAATGTTTTATAAAAATGTTGCTGATTGCTAAACATATCACGAATTTGTGATGTCAAATGAAATTATTACGATATTATACTAAACAAACCTATGATTTTCGATATTTTATTAATAAACTGCAAAACCATATGTCTTTGAAACAACATTGAGGGTCAAACACTGTTATAGTTTTTTGATAAAATAACAGTCATCTTAGCTTCAATTGATATAATTTCAAGAAAATATTGTTTATAACCATAATATCTCGAAATGGTTTTGTAATCAGCATCACTTTAGTAAAACTTATTAAAAAAAAATATTTTTTTGCACGATCAGTTCTTTAATTAACATGAGTTATAAATGTATAATTCCTACCCCTCAGAGATCAAAAGCTCGACTTATGTTAACAAAACTCATAAAAAGCTGCAAGATAACTAAAGAAAAATTAGATAAGCCAGGATCCACCCGTGTAATTTGCTGATAAGCCGAGTGGCTAAATCATTTCCAACCCTTCACTGCCTCGTGTAAGTGATAAACGACCTCTTTTGACCTTAATTTGTATGTAACACGTCGTTTTCAATAATGCACTGGAAACATGCTGCCTCGCTGTTTTGCTAATAATTTTTGTAAGGATAAAATAATGTTTCAGTAATTTGCTTCACTTCTGAGTGCAGTTTTAATCAATCAGATAAACAGCTGTGTGGTGTCGGCTTAGAATAGCACTACCCCATTTCTACCCGTGGACGTAAACAAGAGGAGACTAAGGGTATTTGGGCTTTGTAAGTGATTGTTGGGCGAGATGATGGGAGACCTATCACCAACCACTCTTATGTTAAAATCTTTTCTAATTTTAATTTTAATTAAAGATTGTTTCATTACTAAACACCACTAGGTGTTTTGTATAGATAAGAAGACGTTTTACAATTTTTTCCAATGACAATCAAGTTGCGAAAGCGATATCGGTAGAGCCAATGTAGATGGTATTTTAAATTAAGAGCGGCTATGAAAGATGTTTGTATACTAGATTGATATTTTTCTTACAAAGGGACGAATTTGAAGTAAAAGCACAGAAAGGCATGCATGACAAGAAACATACATAATTACATATACTCACACCGTCAGTTTCCATTGGGGTAGGCAGAGACTATCGATCGCCACTTTGTTTCACCGTTTCACATCCATTAATGTTTTCATACATGCTCATTTGCATGACAAGAAAAGTGAGGAAAAATGTAAGTGGAAAGGAAGAATTGTGCGGAAAGCGCAAACTGGCGATCGATGTGCTCTGCCTACTCAAATGAAAATACAAAACTTGAATACAAGTAAATTAGTACATACATACATATACTCACGGCTATATTTCCCTAGAAGAGGTAGCCAGAGCTAAGGAATTATAAATTCCTCAGTCACTTTTGGAAGTTGAGTGGGGAAAAGATGTAAATTAGTAATAATAATTTTAAAGATTTACTACGACCTAAGCAATGCTAATTTTACGTATAGTCCGGTCGACAGGTGGATTCAGATAGAAAAAGGTCGGAATTTAATGAAACTTGGATATGTTGTTCAGGGATGGTTAATTAACATTTTGTCAAGTTTTGGACCTCGCGGGACCTGTGCAAAAAGAGGAGGGGGGGGGGGAGAACTGCAAAAATCTCGACCTTTCGTCAGTTTTTCGTTAAATACATTTTTTCCTTACATCCTACGACAAAAGCGTTCAGGAACATTTTGTAGTAGGTGAAATTATCTACAATTTGAGTACTCACATATGTCTGTATGTCAATTCCTTACTGAGATATGGCGCTTCGCAGAAAATATGTTTTTCCGAAATTCAGTAAAAATACCTTAAAAAAGCAGAAACCAACCTTTATTTCTTATTTTAATAATTGTTGTTATTATGGTCTGTAATTTTGAACCCCCCCAATCCCCCCTCCCTTCTCCACCTAATCCTAATTCTCAAATGCTTATTTTCTACTGTAATTTCATAACAACCATATATCATGTCGGTAATATTGGTATTGACATTAGTTACTTTTTAGACCGATATTCCCTCTCCCTCTCCTTCCCTCCACTACATTATTGTTCCAGGGTAGGTAAAAAAAGAAGTAGTCCTTTCGTAAAAAAATAATAATGGTATTAACAAAATTAAGGTTTTGACAAAGTATACACTAGAGGCAACAGAGATATTGTTGAAAGGTCTCTCATACATAGTAGATACGCATTTGTACTCATTACAGTTCCTGTCGAGATTTTTTAGCCGTTGTTTCTGCTTCTAATTACTCGTCGTCCTCCTGCACAATCAGGCTGTTAAGGACGTCCTCGCCGTCGTCGTATTCGTCGATTATGATGATATATACGAGTCCTCCTCGTTCAAATCAGTTGCGGGGGCGTTTTTGCAGGAGTGGCCTGTGCAGTACTTGCTCATAGCTGAGCATCTAAGACCTGCTTTCTTGCAGCTGCAAGCTCCGGTGCTACAGCCTTTGCTGCACTTGCAGGAAACAATTTGGAGGATGTTACCTGGCGCAGCATTTTTCGTTGTGGGGATTAGTAGTACCCCTCGCGTGGTTAGGCTCCAGCCCCAAACTGATGGGCGAAGTTCATTACCTAACCACGCTTGTCTTGTACTTGCTGGTAAGTGCGGAAGGAGTGGCAATTGGCAGCGTCCCTTGTCGGTGGTAGGCGGGCTAGTTACAATTTCGCCTTAAAATCGGTACCGCAAGTCGTCAAGGTTGTCATTGTCAATATTGCCTCCATAAACTACTACCAGGAGCTTTTCTCCAGCGTCCTTGATTTTCTGAGGAGTAGCGTTTGATGTAAGAAACAAAGCCACTACTGCAGAGAGGGCGGTATTCTTCATATAGGTGCTGCAAATTTTGTTCTTCCCCAATCCTTACACGTGCTGACGTGGTATCACACCCACTCACTGCGTGGAGGAAAAGTATATCTTTGGGAGGAAAGGAACAGGAACTTGGTGAGTAGAGGACACTAGGACCACCACCTCTTCCACTTTTCTGAAAATAGATGATCTTTATGGACATTCCTAATGCTGTCAACAGAATAAGTATGTCCACATCTTCAACAATAATAATGACGCTGTCGAATTCGCTAGCTTTGGATATGGCGGTGTTGGCGATCAACACGTCGGCGTCTTCATGCTTGCTTCACTTCGATGCTAGCTCACGCTGAATTTCGGAAAAAAATATTTTCTGCGAAGCGCCATATCTCAGTAAGGAGTTGACATACAGACATATGTGAGTACTCAAATTGTAGATAATTTCACGTACTATAAAATGTTTTTGGACGCTTTTATCGTAGGATGTAAAGAAAAAAGGTAATTGACGAAAAACTGACGAAAGGTCGAGATTTTTGCAGTGCTTCCCCCCCTCCTCTTTTTGCACAGGGTCCTCGAGGTCCAAAACTTGACAAAATGTTAATTAACCATCCCTGAACAACATCTCCAAGTTTCATTAAATTCCGACCTTTTTCTACCCAACTCCACTTCTTGCGACTTGTCGACCGGACTAGTAATATATTTATACATAGAGAGGATGGATGACAGTAAATTGGTGAAAGAGATATATAGAGCCAATGTGGAAGGTAATGTTAGTAGATGAACTAACGGCGTGAGAATATGTATGTATGTATGTATGTATATTTATTAACAATAAAGGACCGATTTCAGCCAAGTTTTAATATCTTTTTAAATATGCAACCAAACCCGATAAAACATAATGGTACCATTTAAGAACTATATTGAACCGACCTATCCAACTTACCTACTAACAACCAAAGGATTATTGTTTTTAGAAATAACAAAGTTGTCGAATAGTTCTTGGAATATTCATTTCATTTCGTTTGAAAAAGTTGCGGTCACTTTATTTATGGCTGAACTAAGTTATTGCAAAGTATGGTTATAAATCAAGTAGCATTAGTCATGTTTTTATATGCTTAATTAATTTAAAAACAGTTTTCAAACACTGCGTCTATAAATATAAATAATACAGAGAAATGCCAAAACATACTTATACATTTAAATTATAAATACAAACCTTAAACAAACAAGGACATATAAGAACAATTAAATAAGTTGGAAAAAATACATTTATTGCCAAAATGACTAACTATGAAGATTGTAATAAAACTCACACATGTACTGACAATGATAATAAACATAATAGACATAAACATTCACGCTGAATATCCCCGAGGGGGTTGGCAGAGGTACTAATACTTCTGAACATCACGTGACTTTGTCACCTGGTGTTCAGAGTACCCACGTTTTGCATGCACAGTGTACTCACGTGATAGGGGGCAGGCCTATCGCCGTTACTCACAATGATGTCCCCGTGTTACATACATACATACATACACTCACAGCCATTAATCCCAAAAGGGGGTAGCCACAGCTTCATAGCTATCAGCCACACTTGGGTTTGGTTAATGTCCCCCTGTTAATGATCTGGTATCTAACATCTACTTTCTTTTTTTCAGTCAGGTTGGTTTCCGATCGGTGAACTTTGGTAAAACCTTAAAATTAATGGCCATATATAGAGATTTTGCCGTGTAGTGTCAGCTTAGAACAACACTACCCTATTTCTGCCCGTGGGTGACCGTAAGAGGCGACTAAAGGTATAGGGGCTTTTTAAGTGATTTTTGGGCGATGTGGTTGGAGACCCATCACCAAAAACGTGATTACGTATTTTTACGTGACGTGATTATTATTTTATAGATTGACGTATTATTATCATCTTTTCCCCAATCAACTTCCAAAAGTGGCTGAGGCATTTATCATTCCAAAGCTCTGGCTACCCCGTTAAGTGATTTATAGCCGTGAATAAAATATGTATGCATGTAAATAAAGATAAAATTAAGTTGCACGAAATGTTATAAAACCATAGAATAATCTGCAGAAGTGACAATCGAATGAACAAAGCTTAATCGTAGAGACACTATTAGCAGTTGGCGCTACGTCTTTTATTTTCACTTTTTAATCTGCTCGCGTAAGTCACTTCTATTTCATTTTCATTCTTAGGTTGATAGCACACATCTAGTTGATTTTTTTATATCTTCTATATTACACTCACATGGTTGATTTGAATTTAATCATGTGACAGTGTATTCGTACAAAAACGGCGATAGGCCTGCCCCCTATCACGTGACTACACTATCCAAGCAAAAATATTTATTTATTTATTTAATAGGTACACAAACAGCATTATAACAAATATTTTCTTTTATAAAAAAAGATTGATTCAGATCTGTTACAATGCCAAAAATAGTGCACACATCATTATTGGTCGCTATTGCTTTCCTTCTTATTAAATTATGTTTAAAATTACTAGTAACAATATAAAGTAATCATAAAATTAAAATAAAAAAACCCTAAAGAATAACACAAAATAATTAGTAATAATAAAATTAAATAAATTAAAATTAAATTAGAATAATAATATTATAATTCAATAAAATAAAATTAACAATAAAGTAAAAGATACGATTTGACAATGATGATTTTGAAATAATAATTGCATTATAACTCTGAACAACTGATAGGTGACAATATCACGTGATGTTCAGAAGTATAAGCACGTCTGCCAACGCCTTCGGAGATATACGGCGTTAACAGATAACAGTTGGAGTTCGAGTTGAGTCTTGCACACTGCTTGATGAAATGATTCTATTAACTCTTACTTGTTCCAAAAGTCTGCTACTAAAAACTACGGCTACATTGATTTTGTAACCCCATTCCCCCCCTTTATTTCATTGTACCTACAATATCTAGTAGTTGTTTTCCGAAACCGGATTAAATGACATAGGTTTCTATATTTTGGACAATATTACTAAGTTGGGTTCAAACCCATTTAGTCTAAAGTGAAAGCATACTACGCCACTTCCTTTAAATTTATATTATGTTAAGTTTTTTTCACTGCTTATCCCTTACAATATTTAGCGCGATGATATATAGCCTATGTTACTTCTGAAAGTCTTAACTTTCCATTGGTGAAAGATTTTTTTAATCGGTAAAGCTATTAATTACAATCAAACAAAGTTTGCCTCTACACAATATTAGTATAATAAAGTGTTCCTCTACACAATATTAGTATAATAAATAAAGAAAAAAATAAAATATTAGTATAGATAAAAAATATGGTTAGTCATGAATAAATTCAAAAATGTAAAATATACTGCTCATTTTCGAGGTAAGTGTCTCTTCAACCTAACAGTCACCTGGTTCCACTTCCGAGACGTTTTCTAACGACGTTAGCCTGTCCTCGCAACGCCGTTGCTATTGTAATTAAGGCTTTTGTATTAAATCGAATTGTAGAACAGAATCAGAACGACTTTAAACAGTTTTCATTTCTTTTCACACTTTTAATCTAAAGACTGGATAAATACCTTATAGATTCAGGATTAGTTCAAGCAAACTACCTAATCTTATACCTGTTGTATCAGTTTGGAATAGCACTGTACTATCTCTTCCCGAGTAACTAAGGGACGTAGGGGAAGGTAAGTAGTATTTATTGGACCGACTTTTTCCATTTCTTAACATCAACAAAGATCTGGGGAATTGTTGATGATGAATCGTTAAATTGTGGCTGGTTAAATAATGTGAGAAAATAGAAACAAATCTGTTAAAAGAGATTATTAAAAGATGAAGCTAGAAATAATCTAATTAATATTTAAATGCATAGACCCTCCACATAAAGCTATATGAAGGATCAATACTTTACTTTACTTTAGTTGCTGCATTAAATATGAACCATTAATCATTTTCTAAAAATAAATATATATAATTGATACTGGAGCAAGCACAACTCATCACTGCAAGAACTGTAAATGCTATAACCAAGAACAAAATTATGAAATGACAAAAATGACTCACAATATTTTACAACCAAATTACAAAAACCAATATGGCCGCGATCGCGTGACTTGCATGACGGCACTGGTGTAGGGTATCAACACACCAAGATTTTATTGAGCAGCCCAGGGGAACGATAGAGCCAAGTTTATCACACCCCTAGGTTTTACATCGCACGTATGACGCGGGTTACTTGAAATATTAATATTTTATGCTGATGCCGGGTGAATGTTTTAAAATTTAAGTCGGTTGAAAAGTTTTGTTAACAATAGAATATTTAAATACGCATACTCACTTTTTCGTATCTAATTAGTGGACATATCAGCATTACGCTGTGCCTGTTAACTGTTCTCTGTTGTGTGCTTTGCTTGAAACCCATCACGATTGGTACTTTTTTTAACTACTTTGGAATCAACTTAAGATGTGTTGTGTCGGCTTGGTATAGCACTACCCCATTTCTTTCCGTGGGTGTTCG
Organism: Bedellia somnulentella; assembly: GCA_963576735.1. Lineage (NCBI taxonomy): Eukaryota > Metazoa > Arthropoda > Insecta > Lepidoptera > Bedelliidae > Bedellia > Bedellia somnulentella. The sequence goes on along the minus strand of OY755175.1, from coordinate 2,028,649 downwards.
TAATATGCGGTTAAGGGTATTGGGCAACCCTTTCCGTGAATATACGGCACAAACAAATAATCTGAGAAAAAATCTTTCAACTAGCGATTGAAAACGATAGGTTACCAACTCAATTGTCTACTTATTTCCTTTAACTAAAATCCTTTGGCTGTCGTGCATCGCGTCCAGTGGCATCACTAAGGGAGAGGCTTTAAGAATGTTCAGTTTCAAAGCAAGTATATTAATGACTCAAAACTGAAAAATAGCTTCCTTATCCAACCATTTCCCTTAAAAAGATACCTAGAGAAAATCAATTATTCCTTTGCCATAGTTGGAAGTTAATTTAAACATACATACGTGACTCAATAAATCCCTAGAAAGGGTAGCCAGAGCTTCAGAGCCAGAAATTCTTCAGCCACAAGATGGTACAAATAAAGTTCATTCGTCATGGGTCTTCAACCGCACCGCCCAAAAACCACCTAAAACGGTCCATACCCTTAGTGACCTACGACACCCGTAGGTAAAAGAGGTACAGATATTCTAAGCCGGCACTACAAGGCACAAGACTATAAGTGAAGTTAAAATTTTTTGACTACCACATTCCTGAACTCAAAATATGGTTTCCCTCCAAAACATTGAAGAATTTATTAAAACTCACAGCACAAAAAGGCCCTGATTCAATTAAGAAGATACAATTCAATTTATTAACTAGAATAAACCATTAAGCAATGACATGCAATTCAAAGCGAATAAAAAACCCCAAATTCTCTAAACAATTCATCAATTTTCACAAAAATCGAACGCGTTGTGTCATCAATTAAATTACAAGCGTTATTGTGTTGTACTGTTATTTAGCTGTAAGGGAAAATGAATCTTTGTTCAAATGAAATAGAAACCTTTTTCCTGGATTCAGATTAGCGTATTTTTTCTCTGAACAGAAATATGTAGCGACAAGACGAAAATACTCTAATGTATTCCGAAGCAACCACTTTTGAATATATTTTTTACTATTATATTATTTAACTAGTGTCTTAAGGCAACTAAAACCATTGATTTGTTGGTCTAAGGTATGTAGAGTTCAGCTGCTACTACATATCATTGAAACTACGAGGGCGGGTCAATAAGTCCGTGACTTTTTGAATTTCTGACCTCTTTACTGAAACAGCAACACTGCTCCTGTGAACAAGCATCTGTCAGTTGACTCCTGTCTAAATTTTAACTTGCTCTTTGATCGATTGAATTTTAACTTATGATCCATCACAACACACCAGAGACGAAACAACAGTCAAAACAGTGGGTTTCTAAGGGTGAATCGGCGCCAAAGAAGGCCAAGGTGGGTTTGTCAGCCAATAAAGTTATGGCGACTGTTTTTTGGGATGCACGCGAGATAATCCACATTGACTACCTACAAAAGGGAAGAACAATCAATGGGGAATATTATGCCAACTTATTGGACCGATTCAATGACGATTTGAAAAACAGCCGACCTCATTTGGCCAAGAAAAAAGTTCTTTTCCACCAAGACAATGCAAGGGTGCACATATGTGCAGTTGCCATGGCAAAAATCCATTAATTGGGCTATGAATTGCTCCTTCATCCGCCCTATTCTCCAGATTTGGCTCCTAACGACTACTACTTGTTCCCAAGCCTGAGGAAATGGCTAGGTGAAAAAGATTTGACTCCAATGATGAAGTCATCTCGCAAACATAGGCCTATTTTGAGGACCTCGACAAATATTTTTTTTTGGAAGGGATAAAATAATCGGAGAAGCGTTGGACAAAGTGTATAGATCTCAAGGGAGACTACGTTGAAAAATAAAATTATTTTTTTATCAAAAAATCTGTGTTTTTTTCCAAAAGTCACGGACTTATTGACCCGCCCTCGTATGTTTTGTTATAGATAATGAGTTGAAGATAAGCAAGAGTGGTTTGTCAAGATCGTACTAAGTGGCGATCGATAGTTTCTGCCTACCCCAATGGGAATAATGGGCATGAGTATAAGTAAGTTACGGTAAAACCTAAAAATGGTTTATGTGTACTTGTTATGAATATTGAAATGTAAAAATATTTTATTCAATTAAATGAAAAAAAAAAGTATTTTTTGGAATCCATGTATAAATTTACGTAACATTTACGCTCAATTTTCAAGAAAAAATTTGTGTTGACTTATGTTATGGAAACGAAAACGTATTTTAATAGGATTACTTCAACTTATAATTTAATGAATATCAATTGGTAGTACAAAAAAATTATAAATTATGTCGGTTTATCCAGTGATCGTAATTCGACCATGACTTAAGTAAAACTATGTAACTTCCTTTCTATAGATAAATCGAAATAATAACTATCTGATTTCAATTTGATCACAAACTTTAACGTTATGTGTGCATGACTGTCATATAAATAGTAATGAAGTGTAAGAAATGATTTAAATATAATTCATATACCTAAGTCTATAGAAAAAAACAAACAAATTTGGATAATGCACTCCATTTTTGTAGTACCTTAATGTGTGAAATTTAATGCTTCCGCTCTACCAATATTTAAGAAAACCAATGGAGGTTATTGCTTCACCTATTAACCAAGACTTTTAGCCTCAACAGAAACGAAAGTGATCATTTCGGAGTTGCCTGCACTCAACTAGAACGTAAGGGGTCTGAAGCCAGGGGTTATAATATAAGGAGGTTCCCTCGGGACCCTGGCTGCAACTCGCATTCTGCCAGAGGCTATCCTCATTCTCTCAACGTCTTTGACAAGGGGAGTCTCCCTCGATGCCACTACCGTAAAGATGTTTGAGGAGAGCCATTGCTCAACATTCAGATTTGTATGTATTTAAGTAGATGATTTCATTTGGTAACTTTTTTTTGTTGTTTCAATGTCGAGCATGCCACTGTATTGAAATAATTTTATTAGGTGCCTATTAATAATGAAATATCGAGTTATACCATATATGTTATACCATATAATAATAAAATATCGAGTTATACCATATATATATGTTTCAATTGTCGTTCAAATGATGAATTATTGAGTCTTATAAACACATGCGACCCTTTTGTCGACTTTGTTTATTTCAGAAAATTTTCCTCGTACAGTTTCTTAAGTTAATGTAATTGTATCTTTTATTACCCCTTTGGGCAGATTTAAAAAAAAACACAGTTACAAATAAAAATTTAGTCAGATCATTCAAAGCTAAAGTAGAAAGTAAAAGTAGAACTGGGTTTTTACTACGCTTATTCTTATTTACAAATTATTCTGTACAAAATAACTGAAACGAAATATGAAGCACAAAAATAAACAAAATTACTTCAATAAGAGACAGGCATTTATCTTTAAATAGGAAGCAAAAGGTTAATTTATTCATTATACTTTTCAAATACGCCCACTTCGAGTAAATTAATAGCATAGCAACCCTGCTGTGTTGACCCTTCTAAACAGCAGCAAAAAAAACATTACGTACTTACACTTGATTGGTCTACACCCTTTTCTTGCTAAGTACATTAAGTTAAATGTTCCCAAAAAATAACGTTTAAAAGACTTCTAGGGGACGAATCAATTGAGCAGTAAAAAGCTTTTTGCTAAACAAAAAACCCGGCCATTAATAACACTTAGATTTACAAAACAGACGACGCCTACAAAAATAGTAACAGAAAAAACGCACGCGTGCGTTATTTTGTTGGAACAGGCGTTTTAATGTTTTTGCTAAAACAAAACGAAAATATGATAATGGATGGTTTACATGCGGCTCTTTGTGTGCCTTCCTTGCCAAAGAGTGGAATTCCCCGAGGTAATTTGAATGCAGGCTCCGAACCAAAGTTTCTTGCATAGTGCGAGGGGAAACAGTTCGGAGCGATGCGGTATGGCAGAACATGCTAGCATATTTCTTAATGGGCACCTGGAGGGCTTGTGTTGGTTCTTGAGTAATTTTGAATTTAGTATAAGGTACTTGCTTTTACGTTCTGCATTCGAAGTCATTACAACTGTTGGTAACCTTATTGCGTAAAGTTCTGAAATACTTATGAATATTTATCTGCAACCGTACACCAAATTGTGTTATTTCCCTTCCTGTTTGTTATGAAAGGTAGCTAACGTTAATTGCAATAAAAAAACATAGTAAATATATAGTGCTCATATCTGACTTATTCACTACAACATCACGAAACAATATCAAAGGTTAATGGACATCTACATAAATCCATACATTGATTAGCAACGAATTGTCGTCGATAAAAGTTCTGTGTTTGGCAACGAACGACACTCCCAAAGATTTTCATCGTACAATCAAAATTGAGCCATCCTGATTCTTTGTTTATTACTAATCAAAGATTACCATTTCATTATTTGGTTCTAAAGAAAATTATAAGAAAACCCGAACATAAAATTCAGTTTCTATGTGTTGACTATATGATCAAAATCAACTTGGCTGTTTATTGTGGTTAATACTAATTATAGCATCGTAGAGAGAGCTCGAATAAGGATCTTTTTGTGATGGATAACAAAATTATAAAACTTTTATAGAGATATCGTCAAAAGTTTGTGAATAACTACCAAAATTTACATACATACATACATATACTCACGGCTATAAATCCCTAGAAGGGGTAGCCAGAGCTAAGGAATTAGAATTTCTTCAGCCACTTTTGGAAGTTGCGTGGTGAAAATATGGTGGATTAAAGGTTGTTGGTGATGGGTCTCCAACCGCATCGCCCAAAAATCCCTTAACAGCCCCAATAACGTTAATCGCCTCTTGCGTACACCCACCGGAAGAAATGGGGTAGTGCTGTTCTATTTCAAAATTTTAACGTGATAAGTAAGGTTTCTAATGCCATTTGAGTATTTAATTTTTAAGGTAGTAAAGACAAGAGAAAAGCTTGTGAACTTAGTCATATGTTTAACAAACCTATCACTACTCACTTCAATCACGAAGTCAAGTTTTACAATGTAAACCTTAAAGTTAAAATAGTTTTTCTAGTAATAATCGCTGAAGGAAATTCTATTTTGTTCCTCCTAGTCTCAAAGCCACACTAGAGGGAATACTAGGAATAAACATATACGTACAATGTAGTTTTTCGAATTACTTACTTACTTACTTATACTCACGCCCATTATTCCCATTGGGGTAGGCAGAGACTATCGATCGCCACTTAGTACGATCTTGACAAACCTCTCTTGCTTCCCTTATATTCATTATTCTTCTCATACATGCTCTTTTATTCTTTTAGAATTGACAAGCTAAAATTCAGTTATTGTGAACCAACCTTGAGACAGAAAAATTACACTGTTGAGGAACACGCTGTTTCTGTGTTGAGTTCTTTACATTTAATATTTTAACGCTATAACTTTGTTTACAATATATACATACATACTCACGGCTGTAAATCTCAAAAAGGGGTAGCCAGAGTTTGAGAACTAGAAACTCCTCAGCCACATTTGGAAGTCGATAGAGGAGAAGATAGTAGTAATAAAGTGTGGGCGTCATGTTAAATCGCACACTACTGCGGACTCACTCGCACATAGCAGCGTCTCACTCATATTCCTACATCGCGGAGTGTAAATGTTTTTAGCCGACTTCAAAAAAAAGAGTGTTTTCAATTCGACACGTATATTTTTTTATTTTTTTTATGTTTGTACACCGATTACTTCGCCATTTATGAACCGATTTTGATTATTTTTTTTAGTTGGTAAGGAGATACTCCCGGAATGGTACCACGATGAGGATATCAGGGTCTGATGATGGGATCCTGGAGAAATCGAGGGGAAACCTCAAATTTTATAAGCATATGTACCGCGTTTTACATATTTTCTGAAGTTATATTGGCAATTGCTTCTTGAAATCATAATATTATGCTGGTGAGCTCATGATGTACGGTGTAGGTCCTCAATCACTAGGAATTAGGAAATATTTCTTTCAACATTCTATATAGATTTATACTCCTCTTCGTAGCTTTTATGCAGAGAAATACAGGTTCACTTAACAAACAACTTCTTTTGTTATGATATTGTTACCGAGAACGCACCATGAGAACAGGATCTGATGATGGTATCCCAGGAAATCGAGGGGACTGTCGAAACTCACAATTATGTGACAGTTAATTTGTTCAAAACGCCGATAGGCCTAGCCTGCCATGTATCACGTGAGAACACTGTCTAAGCAAATCGTGTGTACTCTGAAAAACAGGTGACAATGTCACGTGATGTTCAGAAGTATTAGTACCTCTGCTAACACATTTGGCGTGAATGTTTGAGTATTTTTCGAGTCAAGATGTAGAATTGTAGACCATCGCCTTTCAAAGGATTTCAAGAAAAATTTAAAGTTACATATGGTTGAGCCTAATTAATACTGTGCAATATGCTGAAATCTCCAATTCGTACAATAATAGAAATATCGGAAATACGAAGAATAATACAATAACCGTCGCTTCCTCATCTGAGAGGCATCTTTGCCAGATCTACCCATCTTTAAATCTAGTAAAATAAAATAATTATTAACAAAAAGAAAACCGACTTCATATTTGAAAAATCAACCGAAAATAAACAATCAAGTACTTAAAAGTAAGAAATAAGTTTTTTTATTAAATATGAGCACTGTGATTAATAGCTTTGGAATTCCTTTATTCCACACATGTCAGTTCAACCTACCAAAATCTTAAAATTCTCTTAAATAATTTTTTGAGCCGGTGCCAATCAAACAAAACTAAATTCACCCTACTATCTATCTGTCTCTGATTATTGCAATCTAAACAATATATATCTATCGCCTACCATATCATGTAGGTATCCTACGTTGTACATGTACATGAAGTGCGAAATACACACTTATTATCAATTATCACGCAGGCTGGCACCGACTCACAAATTAATTTAAGAGAATTTTAAGATTTAGGTAGGTTGAACTGACGCGTGTGGAATAAAGAAATTCCTAAGCTATTAATCACAGTACTCATATTTAATAAAAAAACTTATTTCTTACTTTTTAGTACTCGATTGTTTATTTTCGGTTGATTTTTTAACTATGAAGTCGGTTTTCTTTTTTTCGAGTTAAGCATAGATACAAATTATAAGTTGGTACATAGCAGGGTGTACTGGCCAGTATATATTTGCTGTTTCCGTAAAAGTATCGTTTGGTGATGGGTCTCCAACCGCATCTCCCAAAAATCACATTAAAAGCCCCATACCATTTTGACACCCGTGGGTAGAAAGGGTTAGTGACATTTTAAGCCGGCACCACTCAGCATAACTTATTTACTTCCATAAATATATATGAATGGAATATAGGCCGCAAATTAATCATCATACCGAAAAGAAATATACGCTTTTAGAGAAAGTAAAGAAGTAATTAGCAATACATTCATTATAATTATATAATCCCATTGGCAGCCACTCTTAGGCCAAAGTCTTGACACCAATATGTGATACATATACATATACTCACGGCTATATTTCCCTAGAAGGGGTAATCAGAGCTAAGGAATTATAAATTCCTCAGCCACTTTTGGAAGTTGAGTGGGGAAAAGATGGTAAAAATAAAGGTTTTTGGTGATGGGTCTCCAACCGCATCGCCCAAAAATCCAATAAAAAGCCCCAATACCCTTAGTCGCCTCTTACGACACCCGTGGGTAGAAAGGGGTAGCGACATTCTAAGCCAGCACTACACGGCACTATATGTCATCTTTCATGTTATTTTTTGAAAGAAAGATAGAAAATAATTTTATTTGTCCGTTTACGTTACCAAGTTCATACTATTTTTAGTCCGATGCTAAGCAACACTTACAATATATCTGTCCTCTTCTACCAATACCATTAAAACTTTCTGTATGTATCTCATGCTGCTATAACATTTTGAACATGCAATTTTGTTATTTTAGATATCTATCTATTCCAGCAAACTCATCACTCGCCGATCAAAAAGCTACAATTTTACTATCACGCACCTCGCACCTACAAGTGAACATGGTATAGTGTTTTTCTTGACCAACACTACAAACACAAGATGACATACAAAATCTAATCCTCAAATATAAAGACTAACCAAACCCGAATTTATTCGTAGCACAAAATCCATAAGTGACTTATGTCGAAAACAATTTTCACGGTGACGAAGTGTTTCCAAACTTTTTCACCGGCTCAGTTCAGAAGCAGTTGGTCTATTTTCCGCGCAATAAACCACCGAATTCGTTCCTAATTTAAAACTTCTGTACAGTTTAACCGAACGATTAGACCGTTTAGCTGTACAACTTCGAAAACCTTGATTGCGAAGTTCGACAGCTCTTGATAAAGGCTATAAAGGTGTCGAGTTTGAAATTTGGTTATTAGTATTTATATTTATTATGAATTTAAGCAGCAGTTTAGCTTTTTTAAAAAATTGGAATATTTGTGTGGAATTGCCTTGAAGTACCGGTAAATGTCACTACCCCTTTCTAACCATTGGTGTCGTAAAGGCGACTAAAGCTAAATTGGCCCAATGATTGGTCCAATGTGTACTGCTTCCATAAGGGATGAAGTTTTTATGTTGATTTTGGGCGATGCGGCTGGAGTCCAGAACCATCATCAACGATACTTTATATAACCCTTTTTGGGATTTATAGCCGTGTGTATATATATGTATTATTAATTAATTTTTATTTTATTATTTTGTTTACTAGTTTATGTGTTCGTATGGTTTTACTTGTTTTAAATTATGCATTATACGCTTGGCCGTGTAGTGCTGGCTTAGAATAGCCCTACCCTATTTCTTCCGGTGGGTGTACGTAAGAGGCGACTAACGGTATTGGAGCTTTTAAGGGATTTTTGGGCGATGCTGTTGGAGACCCATCACCAAAAACCTTTGTTTGCCCACTCAACTTTCCAAAAGTGGCTGAGAAATTTCTGATTCCTTAGCAGCTCTGGCTATCCCTTCTAGGGATTTATAGCCGTGAGTATATGTATGTATGTATTAATGTATCCTGTAACGAGTGCTTGTAGTGTACTTTAGCAGACATCCAAACAACTTGAGGGTGAAACATCGCGGCATGTAATCATTTTACTTAGTTCTTTATACAAATTAACATGTTTTGCAATTAGAAGATTTCAGTTAAACAGATAGATAAGAAAATGTGTACGTACCTACTTTTTCAACCCACCCTGCAACCGAACTTACAAGCGCTCTGTTTGTGCATTAACATTTTGAACCACGTTTCCTCGCAGTTTTATGGGATGTAAACGTCTAAACACGCCACCACGTGTGATTCATAGTCGAATGCAGTTGGTTTCGTATTGTCTCTTCTAAGGAATGTTGCCTATAAATTTCAGTTTACAACACTACTGGTTGTGAAAGGCCAAAGTCGTTTTGGAAAAGTGAACATGATTTTGTTTATTCTGGTTTATGTTGCGTTAAGCTTTATTCGGTTTAGTTGATAGTTGCATATCTGTGATGTCAACATTTATTTATTGATCTATACCAATATTATAAAGAGGAAAGGTTTGATTTTTTGTTTGTTTGTTTGAATTGAATAGGCTCCAAAACTACTGGACGGATTTGAAAAATTCTTTCACTGTTTTGATGCTACACTATTTCCGAGTGACATAGGCTATATTTAATTTTCAAAAAAATTTGGGATCCTTGCGTAAACTTCAAAAATGTAACCCAAGGTGTTAAAGAAATACCAAAAAAAATCCTTACATAGCGTGCGCTGCGAAAACTATTGACAATAGAATAAAATTATGTACTACAATTTTATAGAACACATCATTATCTAAAAAAAATGCTGCGACAGCATGTCTCTAACTATTATAGTTATCTCACAACAAGCGTCATTATATAAAATTATTTAATAATTAAATTAAAATCCTGCTTTAGAAAAGGCTCTTTATTTGGACCTATCTAATCCTTATAAAAAAACGTATATATTATTTCAGACTACTTCAATACCCTTATATTACTTTTTGAATTATTCGATTCGAACATTCCATTCGAAAGTTATCTCGAATTAAAAAAATAGATAAAACTCCGCTCGATTAGCTATGCATAGTAAGTTGTTGCAGGCGTCACGAAGGGGTACGGGAGGCTGCTTATCAAAGAGTTAAAGCAAAATTTAATTGTAGCGACTATTATCACTGGCCCAGCAGCCGGTCAATTAGCTCATATACCAAGGATACCGATGATCCCAACTGATCTGCCAATTCCATTTAAACGGCTACAATTTCCGGTTAAAACATCTTTTGCTTTAACAATTAATAAGTCCCAAGGCCAAACCTTCAAATTAGTAGGGATTGACCTGCGAAAGAATTGTTTTACTCACGGTCAACTGTACGTTGGCCTGTCGCGGGTGGGAGCTCCTGAACAACAATTTATTTTGCTGCCCCAAAATACAACAACGTCAAATATTGTTTACAGGGAAGCTCTAACTCTATAAATTGAATGGCTTTTGATGTAATTACTCATTATGAAAAATAAAAAAAAATAAATCTAAATATAAATACAAAAAAATATAACATACATACATACATATACTCACGGCTATAAATCCCTAGAAGGGGTAGCCAGAGCTAAGGAATCAGAAATTCCTCAGCCACTTTTGGAAGTTGTGTGGGGAAAAGATGGTGAAATAAAGGTTGTTGGTGATGGGTCTCCAACCGCATCGCCCAAAAATCCCTTAAAAGCCCCAAAACCGTTAGTCGCCTCTTACGTACACCCACCGGAAGAAATGGGGTAGTGCTATTCTAAGCCGACACTACACAGCAAAAAAATATAACATAGCTTAAAACTTAAAAAAAAAATTATACATGTAATAAAATAAAAAAACAAAATGTTAATGATAATTTATGCCCGAGCGAAGCCGGGACGGGCTGCTAGTATAAAATATATACTTATACATAGTTAATTCGCAATCATCATTTAAACATAACATAACATAAACGTTCACGCCGAATATCCCCGAAGGGGTTGGCAGAGGTACTAATACTTCTGAAGATCACGTGACTGTGTCATTTGGTGTTCAGAGTGTAATATACCACAATATTATATCAATAAAATATCCAGTTAATTATCTATCACACATTTGCTGCAATATATTCAGGTTCGCTTCACTCGTACTTTCATAGTCTCAAATTCCAGCCAACTCCTGTCAAAACACACAGTGTTGCCAACCCGCATACACCACACAGAGTACCCACGTTTTGCACGTACAGTGTATTCAAGTGATAGGGGGCAGGCCTATCGCCGATTTGTACGAATACACTGTCACATGACTAAGTACAACTCAGCCATGTGGGTTTCCTCACGATGTTGAATCTCACCGTTAACAACCATGATAAATTAACCTCACATATGTCTTTAGAAAAGACAAATTGGTGTAAGCCCGACCCAGGATTTGAACACTAATCGTTTGCACGATAACCGGGTGTTTTACCCATTGAGCTATCACGGTTGGAAACTGTTTGTAATTCAAAGAATTAAATATTATAAAGCAAAGGAAAAATGCAGTAAAAAATTAAAATATACTGTTTATTAGCAAATATCAAGCCTGATCAGCAATGAAGTGGTAACCGACTTGGTTATAATGAAACCTCACTGGCCATAGGCATCCCTTCGTGGAATGAATACTAAAAGGGTTTTTTAATAACATCAGGTGACTAATAATTATTAAGTGATGTCTAAACATAGCATTAAATCTATTACATACATACCTTAAAAGCCCCAATACCGTTAGTCGCCTCTTACGCACACCCACCGGAAGAAATGGGGTAGTGCTATTCTAAGCCGACACTAGCTTAAATTCAATTAAATCTATACATAAATAGATTTAATATTAAATTAATATTAAATCTATTAATGTTTGGGATTTTATAGCGTTAAAGTGGCAAATTTTCAATAACGGTAACTTTTTCATTCCATGTTTTTTCGTTAAAAAATGCAGTGTTAAAATTAAAATAACATTTTTATGTTCATAATTTGGAGAGCATTCATAGTATATTTAAGAAGCGCTTCTTTTGTGATAATTTCAATTCCATCCTACACTTTGCCCTCTCGCCCGGGGAGTTTGAGAGCCTCTTGGAAAATATTGACGTAGGAATGTGTTTTAAACATTATTGTAGGTACAGCAAATATATACCTCACACACTGTGCGCTGAATATAGTTTGTGCATCATAGGATGAGTCCTGGAATAACAGTCAAGTTGACGTGTTGCGACGTTTTTATCGATTATGAATCCTCAACATGGAGGACTTAAGTAAATAGAACGGCCCACTGATTATGTATCTTTTGCGAGTGACGATTGTGTCGCAAGTTGCACGATCAATGTCATAATTTTGTATGCGATCTGACACTTTTGACAGCGACAATATTGCAACTTGCGACACAATCGCGGTCGCTAAAGATACATAATCAGCCCGCCGAAACCACACGTAGTTCAGTACCCAAATAGCTGAATAAATTCCGCAAAGAATTACTGTCAAATTATTTTATCCCTACACCCCGATTGGTTGATTTAATGTCATTTTTTGGTCATACTTTTACTTCACATAAGTTAGTGGAAATAAACTAAATCACTTACGGATAATGACATCCTTCGTTTCTTCTCTATTTAGCTAAGTTTTATATGATCCTGAAGGACAAATCAACTTAACTAGAGATTTTGAGTCATATTTTTACTTACTTAAAAAAATGAAGATACGATCATCATAGATTGCATTTTGGCCAATCGTGTAGCTATAGCTTGTACCGCGCTCTCGCTGGCGGAACTTGAAATTTTTTGATGCGTTACTAACGTTACTTTTTCATTCCTACCTCATTTCATACCAAAAAAATCAATATTTTTTCTTCTCCTTGGTACGTAGTTGTTTGCATTCATTTCTACGTGCGCCTGGCTTGCATTTTAAGTAATTGCATGTACGTTTATATTTGATTTGGAATAAAATGGTAAAACATGGAAGGGTGGTATGTTTTGAAAACCGAGTTTCCTTTTATATTTTTGTAAGTTACTTACTACGCTTTTTTAGAATAGGCATGTTTTCTATGTGAAACGGCATCGGTAGGGCAATACAATAATAAATATCACTAAAAGATGTTTTGAATGATGAAATTACTTCATTCTATTCTGTAATTGGTGGTTAATCGTACGGAGGAGATATTTAGATCAAATAGAGATTTCTAAGTCCCCTTCTATGACAACCACTAGAAGAACATTACCTAACGCTAAACAGTAATTTTAAGCCGACACATACAAAGTGATGCAATTTGAAAAAAAAAGTTTTATCATTCTCAAAACTTATCAATTTAATAAAAACCAATATGTACACAAACGGTACAATTCATGAATCTACACAGCTTGTATAAAACCCAATTTCTTATACATCTTGAGCTCCCATTTTTTCAATTTAGCGATAGGAGCATCTTCATCAATCTTTATTCCATTTTTCTTGTATCTCCTTAGAAAGTTCCGATCAATTTTGATTCTTTTGTCTGATTGTTTGTCACTCTCTTTGATTGTGGATTCTTCTGGTGGTATGGTTTCCACTGTATCAGATTTGCGAGGGTAAAACCACCATCTTTTAGATCCTAGCCCGTCAGTTTTCATCATTTCTTTGACAATATCTCTTTGTTTTTGGGTTGCAAGGTATTTTGAACTCTTCGGTTTTGCTGAAAAGTTAATAGTGATGCATTTTATTTTACCATTATCAAAATGACAGTTCATTTGTTCTTGAGTTGTCGTGCAGTGCCGGCTTAGAAATACCTCTTTCTACTCACTGGTGTCGAAAGAGGCGACTAGCGGTATGGGGCTTTTTTAAGTGGCATTTGGGTTATGCTATTGAATGTTACTTTACTTTATACCACTTTATGCCATATAAATTCCAAATGTACATACACACATACATATACTCACGGCTATATTTCCCTTGAAGGGGTAACCAGAGCTAAGGAATTATAAATTCCTCAGCCACTTTTGGAAGTTGAGTGGGGAAAAGATGGTAAAAATAAAGGTTTTTGGTGATGGGTCTCCAACCGCATCTCCCAGAAATCCAATAAAAATCCCCAATACCCTTAGCCGCCTCTTACGACACCCGTGGGTAGAAAGGGGTAGCGACATTCTAAGCCGGCACTACAGGGCAAATTCCAAATGTGGTTTAGGAGTTTCTAGTTTTGAAGCTGTGGCTACCCCATTTTTGGGAATCACAGACGTGATTATGTGTATGTATGATGTTGAGCAATTTTAGCCTACCCTGGATAAGATAGTTAGACTCAAGTTACTCACACCTTCCTAGAGGCATCAGAATCTATACCTTGGGTTTACCTGACCAATGAAGCACAGAATCATCTTATTGTTCGATGAATCCCATATTATATTTTTTTTGTTGTGGTATACTTCCACCTACGCGAATTAAAGTCAGGAACCTTATTATCGAATATGTTCCGTTATTTTTTTATACGAAGATATATCATTACGAGGAATCCTTTTCTACCATCACGTGGGTGGATACAATGTCCAGCCCGGCTAGTACGAGAGCTATTATATCGACACGATAAAGGTTAGAATGAGATGGCAGTATACGATACTAAGTAAGTGCGTAAGAGATGGCTGCTTTATCCCACGCAATAACTAGTTTAAACACCGCTCGTACTAGCCGGGCAGGGAAAATTGTGTTCTCTGAAGTGCAAATAATATAATTTCACGTCGTTTTCAACAGAAATAGTGATTTTGACACTACTGCTAGAAAAACATCTGTGTAATTGCTATATCTATGAATGACATACATACATATAACATAACATAACATAAACTTTCACGCCGTTTATCCCCGAAGGGGTTGGCAGAGGTACCAATACTTCTGAACTCACATGGCAGCGCCATCTAGTTTCCAGAGAAGGTACCCACGTTTTGCTTAGACAGTGTACTCACGTGATAGGGGGCAGGCCTATCGCCGTTTTGTACGAATACACTGTCACATGACTAAGTATAACTCAGCCATAACTCAGCCATGTGGGTTTCCTCACGATGTTTTCCCTCACCGTTAACAACCATGATAAATTAACCACACATATGACTTTAGAAAAGACAAATTGGTGTAGGCCCGACCCAGGATTGGAACTCACGCCCTTCTGTTTTCGGGCGGGTGTTCTACCCACTGGACTATCATGTCGTTATACATATGTTTAAATGCTATACATATGTATAGCATTTACGTACATACAAAAACTTACGGCTATGAATCCCAGGAAGGGGTAGCCAGAGTTCATAATAAGAAATTCCTCAGCCAAATTAAGAAGAAAAGTGGGGAAAATATTGTAAAATAAACGTTGTTGGTGATGGGTCCCCAACCATCTCTTTATCAGCCCCAATACCCTTAGTCGCTTTTACGCACCTTCATATAAACATCCACGGGAAGTAATGGGGTAGTGCTATTCTCAGCCGAGACTACGCAGCGACCAGCATTTATTATAAAAAGCACAATGCGTTAATCCGACACATGTAATTACGAACAAAAGTAATGTTAATTATTAGTATTAATGGTGCAATAATAGTGTTCATTTAGCTTTGTTTGTTTTAAAAATCATTATCATTCATTGTGGTACATTTTTATTATCACAAATTGTAATTGAATTTCTTGTAATAAGTGAAATCATTTGTAGTCATCATCGCCTCCGTGGCGCAATGGCTAGCGCGTTCGGCTGTTAACCGAAAGGTTGGTGGTTCGAGCCCACCCGGGGGCGGATTTTTTTATTGTTGTATGAAGAAACACACATACGTAAATAATACGCCATTAGTTTCCATTGGGGTAGGCAGAGACTATAATAATAATAAAATAAGAAAAAAAACACCGCGATTGTGTCGCAAGTTGCACGATTGTCGTTGTTAATGTCATAAATTTGTATGCGATCTGACATTTTTGACAGCGACAATATTGCAACTTGCGACACAATCGCGGTCGCTAAAGATACATAATCAGCCCGCTGATGACATAAACGTTTTGTTTCATAATATTCAAAAGTTTCGCAAAAGACACTTTTTTAAAGGAGGTTTCGAACGAGTCTACCGTACCGTGTGATGAAATTAATATTATAGATACTCTTTTCTTCAGTCGTTGACGTTTCGCGAAAATATTTCTGTAGTGCATCACCTCAGTGTAGTGCGCGGACTTTCAAACTAAAATCAGCCTAGCGCAAGCAGGAACTTTTACACGTTAGTTCGAATTCAGTGGATAATTCATGAAATCATGACTGACCCATACCTATTCCAGACCGTAATGACAATTTCTGCGTTTATATTTGTATTCTGATTATACACATCATGCCGAAAATCGTATTTCATAAAAACTTTCATTGGCCGTACCTCGGTCTCTTTTGTTAACAAATGCAGCAAAGGGCTCCTCGTAAAAATGGTAAATTTAGTAGGTATACAAGTATACGAATCTACGCCTTGCTTACCTTTAATATTCCTTGAGAACCGATGACTACAGAAGAATCTACCTATATTTTGTACCTAGATGTGTATTATGTGCCATATTTCACCAGAGCGAAGCCGGGTTTTCATCTAGTTGTTTACATAAAGTCTGTTATCTGGTGTTTAAAGACGAAAAAGTAAAGGAAGAAAGAAAGAGAGAAAGAATGCGCGGTGTAGTGCCGGCTTAGCATGTCACTACCCCTTTCTACGTACGGGTGTCGGAAGAGGCTACTTAGGGTATGGGGATTTTTTAAGTGTTTTTTTGCCGATGGGGTTAGAAACCCATCACCAAAGATATTTTATTCCTTCCATCTTCTACCCTATCAACTTCCAAATTTTGCTCAGGAGTTTCTAGCTCTGAAGCTCTCGCTACCCCCTTTTTAGATATATGGCCCTGAGTATAAGTATAACATAACATAACATAAACGTTCACGCCATATATCCCCGAAGGGGTTGGCAGAGGTACCAATACTTCTGAACTCACATGGCAGCGCCATCTAGTGTCCAGAGAAGGTACCCACGTTTTGCTTAGACAGTGTACTCACGTGATAGGGGGCAGGCCTATCGCCGTTTTGTACGAATACACTGTCACATGACTAAGTACAACTCAGCCATGTGGGTTTCCTCACGATGTTTTTCCCTCACCGTTAACAACCATGATAAATTAACCACACATATGACTTTAGAAAAGACAAATTGGTCTGGGCCCGACCCAGGATTGGAACTCACGCCCTTCTGTTTTCGGGCGGGTGTTCTACCCACTGGACTATCATGTCGTTATAAGTATAATAGTTATAAGTATGTATGTATCTTTAATATAGAGAAAGAAGATATAATATGATATGAGTCCAAATGGTCAAAACCATACTCACGCGTCAAATACATGATACGAAAAGCGTCCAAAAAAGACGGCTGCACCGACTGAAAGCGTCTCCGTAAAGCCGAGGAGGTTCTGCTGCGGCTGGAAGTCTCAGATTGCTCGTCTGAACTTCTGGACTTCTTGCTCGGTGAGCGAGATCGGCTTTGGTTGGGACTGCGACGACCTGGAGATCTTTTGAAACACTTTTTTATGAATCAGTAAAAAATTACAACGGATCTTTTTAATGTTTTGTTTATATTAATGAAGATCCTTTTTTTGCTGTGAGTGAGAGGCTTAGAATAGCACTACCCCATATCTAACTGTGGGTATACGTAAGAAGCAACAATAAGTATAGGGGCTTTTTAAGTATTTTTTGGGCGATGCGGTTGGAGACCCATCACCAACAATACTAATTTTATTATATATTCCAGCTGTGTGAGGAATTTCTTATTCTGAAGCTCTGGCCACCCCTTTTTGGGCTTTATAGCCGTGAGTACATTAAAGATACTTTTTGACTTTAAGGTACCCTTGTACAACAGACATGTATGCATTTTGAACATATACAATGTGTGTTTATGGTGAAATCCTGGGGTCAAAAACATTATATGACTTAATATTTTAATCTTAACCTTGATAACAAAATAACTGTTCCTTGTTTGACTACATTTGTAGTAATAAGTCAATATAACTATTTTTAAAACTAACCTTATACCATCACTTTTATCACGTCTGTTTGAACCCATGACGTCCATGGGATAGTAGTCCCCATAAGCATTCCCTGGCATCATCGCTTCTTGCGAAGGATATGGATAACCATATTTATCCATAGTTTGAATTATGTATTGATTAATTTTTAATGTAGCTAGAAGAGTTCGAATCAAAATAAATAATTATTTGAATTGAATTGTTTAGATTTTAGTGTTTCAATCCGTCATTATCTTCCGTCAGTGACAATGTCATGTTCACAAAATATAATTTATTTCTGAATTTGAGTAAGGAAGTTAAATTGTAAAGTAATTAAATCTGTTGATCAACATTTTGACTAGGACCGACCGCCATTTCGCTATAATAATTAATACTATAATAAAAGCATCTGAGTAATATAAACTTTTGTGCCGCCATGAGTAAAAATTTTTATTTTCATTTATTTAGGAAACAAACAGTCGTTTACATAACAAATTTACACAGTTATAAAAGAAACAATTAGACCTACAGCTCCATAAATTAATATTTTACACTTTTGTATGCGGCAGGTAGATACATTTGTATTGTTTTTACTTTTATACATCAGGGTTTATCGAGTAATAATACAATTAACCTAAGTAGAAAATTGGTTTAGAGAAATAACATGAAACTTTTATAAACGTTTACATAACATATGAACAAACAAAAGAGATAAATGAAATTAAGTAAAAAACGAAAATCTTAATTTAGTTACAAAAGAGTTTAAACTGTTACAAAACAGATCAATTTCACAAAATTCTAAGTTATACAAATTAACACTTTGCCTAAAAAAAATGTTACAAGTATATATAGTTTTATAATGTGGAGAGACAAATAACTGTTTGACATGACATGATACTAGGAACGTAGATGACATGTATTGTCACGATGTACAACTATCCCCCATACAAGGAACGCTCGAGGTATCTACCCGCTTCTATCCCGAATCTATGGTAGTTTCAAGCAGTTGGCCTAGACTTTGCTTTTATAACATACTCTTTTTATATTCACATCAAACTAAATAAATAAATAAATATCTCATAAACAAGTTTGCCTAAGTAATGCTAATCTAAAATGTTGTAATTTTCAAAATAATTAATAATTAAGAAGTGTCGTACCGAGATCAAATTGAGAAAGTATAGTGAGGTTCTTAGCCTCAGCTGAAAAAAAACATCCTGTGATTTGACCAGATGTTTATTTTTTATTGGCCAATTGGCAGATAATAAATAAAAAGTGTCCTTTTTATGTATAATTATTTTGAAAATCACAAATTTATAGATAAGCGTTCTATAGGCTAAGTTCTTTAGTTTGATGTCTTTTATCAATTTAAAACATAAAAAGGGTATGTTTCAAAAGCGAGGTCTAGGCCAATTCACCTAACTTAATAATATAAGTAACCAATTCAACGATATATTTCATATTATAGAATACACATAAATAACATAACGACTAAGAAACAATCATTTATGCTCATCACATAAAAGTTGCTCTCAGCGGAAATTGAACCCGCAACCTCCAGACCGAGAAGCTAGCCTAGTCACATCATCATATTTGAGGGAAGTAAGAGAGATTTGTCAGAATCGTGTAAATTGGCGACCGATAGTGTCTGCCTACTCCAACGGGAACAATGGGCGTGAGTGTAAGCAAGTAAGAAAATCTATATCTATGTACTGAAGTTTTAATCCCACCGAAGAATTTCATGTAAAATGTTGCCAAAACGAGCTTACATGACTCGAACTGTTAAAAAGTTATCAGATCTCATGTAGAGCCAAGCTTCTAACACTACACGCCCTAACTCTACAAGACCTAACTTCACAAACTCTACACCTTAGTCAATATTGCTTGGCCGTGTATAAACGTAGACATCTGCCATCTGTACTGACATTTTTGGCCTTTTAGTACAACGACTGATTAGTTATACCCTTTAGTGTACCCTTTTTCACTCTTCTTTCCCCAGTAACAATGTACCTCATATAAAAACTCTTTTACTTGTTCTAAAGGAAAACTCACAAACTCATTTTCAAATGCAACTTCCAGGCAGTCACAATAAATCCAAAAGTCAACTTCAAATTCAATTCTAGTTAAAAATACAGCGGAGAAAACTTTCGCAATAAATTTGCAGTTTTAAAAGAAATCGACAATTAACTCTTGAAATGAATTGAAGATCAATAACCACTTAATGGCTGGCTCCATTAGTGGTTCGGATTTACGCAGTGTTCCATTTTTGAATGAACAACTTTTTTTCTTGCTATTGTGTTATGGTTCTCTTGTTCTTTTAGCATTTATTTCATGATGTTATCTACCATGTTCTACATACACTGACCTCCATTATACTATATAAGTACGCTGGACTAACGATACGTCTCAAAATGACAGCTATTTACTGTGCCAATTTGAAGCGCCCCCAATGAAGGAACGAGGAACTAAATACGACGTAAACTGCAAAATGGCCAGTGTTTTTTTACCATGAAGCATAATATATCTATGGTTTTTAGAAACAATTATAAATCAATAGTGCTGTAAAGTTTCGTTTCGATAAAACTTAGCCTTTCCTTTAAGCAGATACATTTTATCGATATATTTTATCTTACTGTCCCATCTCTTTTATTAGTTCCTTGTTCCTTCACTGCTGCCGTAAGCGCCAAAATGGCGAAAATCAAATCGCCTCACTGTCACCCGGCCTATAATTAGTCCAGCGTACTTATATAGTATAATGGAGGTCAGTGTCTACATAGCATATAAATGATTTTGAATTAAGATGCGAGAGTCACAGATATTTTTGTTTTGTCAAAACCGCAGAATAGTGGGAAGTATGTTAATGTATAAGGTAGCTAAGAAGTATTTTAAACCATAGAGTAATATAAATGGTGATTTTTTAAATAAAGATAATATTGATATATATTTTTTGTGAAAATTGTTAGTCTTCTACATAGTCAGCAGCTTAACTGAAGAAATGTAGAAGAAAATCGATCTTGATTTTATCAAGCCATCTGGTGTACATTATACTCTCTGAACGGCATTTAGTTCAATAGTGCCTCTCTATCGCTAATGCTCACGAAACTTGACACTTCTCTAACTAGCTATCCTTTTTATCTTGTTGATATACATACATACATACACTCACGGCTATAAATCCCTAGAAGGGGTAGCCAGAGCTAACGAGTTAGAAATTCCTCAGCCACTTTTGGAAGTTGCGTGGGGAAAAGATGGTAAAATAAAGGTTGTTGGTGATGGGTCTCCAACCGCATTGCCCAAACGCCCTTAAAAATCCCCAATACCGTTAGTCGCCTCTTACGTACACCCACCGGAAGAAAAGGGGTAGTGCTATTCTAAGCCGACACTACACTTGAAGGTATATTTTTCCAAAAACATCTAGCGGAGTTGCCTGACATCACCAAAAAGTTGTGTCAATACATGCGTTTAATAATATACGTTTGTTTGCGTTGAACAGTTTATAGGAAAACGAACGCGATAGTAACAGTAATAAGGACAACCGCAGTCCCTCACAAAGATGTAGAAATTGGCTCTTCAATACAGAGTGAAGTAATTTGCGTAACTTCTATTTTGCAGTTTCAAGTGTTAAGTTTTAAATTCAAAGCGGAAACTTTGGTTTTTAAAGTGGGCCTTGTAACGGCTAATGTTTGTTGGAAGTTCAGCCGACTTACAGTTTGGAGACCACAGAGTGTTTCAAAAAATACTCTTTGTTTTTGACGGAAACTATATCGTATATTCGAACAGATATTTGAACTGACGCAGAAATATAGAACTTTTTCAGTTATAGGAAAACTATAAATAAAACCTTTTCTCACTTTCCCATTGAATTTTTAATTGTGGAAGTAAATTAGTTCATCTAATAAGATCACTTATTCATATGTGTGACTGCGACAATGCCATTGCAGGTTAGACCTGTGCAGTTTTCTTCAAACGACGTACCTGATCTTACCTAGTACTATTACTCTGACAGATCAATTAAGTGTTATGTTAACTATGGGTGAAAGGTTTGAATTTTACCTAAATAATGTCTGTAGAAACTGATTGTATTATTTTTCACTACAATTTATCTCATGATCTTATGTATAATAACCAACCACAACTAAATAAATAAAAAACTATGCAAATTAATTTCCAACTATACTTATTCCATTGGATCTTAAAATACTATTTTAAAATCATATTTTAATTTAAAAACAACAAGCAAACCACGGAAAAATCCTTCAAGTTACATCAAACCCAACTTTCCCTCTTCACAATTTAAAACTAAAGATCGGAAGCGTATTGTCAAACTGGCCTGGAGCATAACTAAATTGTTGTTTAATTTTGCGCCTAGATCCGGAGGGTGCGTCTGTCGTTATTTATGTGTTGTATTATAAGGGGTCGCTACGCTTATACGGAATGCAAAATTGATCGACAAATATGCTTCAAGTGCCACTTTGAGGGTAGAAATAAAATTAGAGAAGTTGTCTTGATCGATGCATTTCTGTGATGTGAAGAAAATTTTGTTACCACTTTTGGAAGTTGCATGGGGAAAATATGATGAAATAAAGGTTATTGGTGGTGGGTCTCCAACCGCATCGCTCAAAAATCCCTTAAAAGGCCCAATACCGTTAGTCGCCTCTTACGTACACCCTCCGGAAGAAATGGGGTAGTACTATTCTAAGCCGACACTACACAGCTTTTGAAAGAATAGTGACAAATATAAATAAAAAAACATGCTGTAGATCTTAGTAATAACTAAAAATTACTTGATATAATCTTCGGTTACTACGGAACCCTCGAGCGAGCCGACTAGAACTTGGCCATTTTTTTTCTATGCTCATATCCACCACATATATACATATGATCACGGCTATTAATCCCTTAATGGGGTAGCCAGAGCTAGGGAATTAGAAATTCCTCAGCCACTTTAAAAAAAATAAAGGTTGTTGGTGATGGGTCTCCAACCACATCCCCCAAAAAATATCTTAATAGCCCCAATACCGTTAGTCGACTCTTACGTACACCCACCGGAAGAAATGGGGTAGTGCTATTCTATTCTATATAGCTAATTCACAGCTAATTCAATACACTCGGTTAGATTACACAAAGTTCGTCATTACACTACAGTATCGTAACAAAAACGGTCAACAATATCCAATCCATGTACACATTCTAAAAATCCAATATTACTAAATATATTACAGACATAAAAATAAACGCGTAATGTCAAAATAACACGTATCTAGTCACGTGGGCGGACAAAGAAGGCGCGTGCGAACAGAGCAATTTCAATTTACGGGTCGAAACGCTATAAAATTGGCACGTGATCACGGGAGACAAATGTAAGGATAGTGGTGTAGTCTTATTGAGATTGTATGTGCCCTTACTTGCCCTAATTTAGGTATGTACAATTGTATATATGGTTAAGCTAAGTATAGTTGCAATGGAGTAGGTAGAGAAGAAACTATTGTTGTCTTTTTAAGATTTGATGGATTTTATCTTATTCTTATTTATACTCTTCCCTCTTTGGCTGTGTAGTGTCGGGTTAGAATAGTACTACCCCGTTTCTTTCTGTAGGTGTACATAAAAGGTGACTAAGGGTATTGGAGATTTTTAATGGATTTTTGTTCGATGTGGTTGGCGACCCATCACTAACAACCTTTATTTTACCTTTTTCTTTTCCCGACTCTACTTCGAAAAGTGGCAGAGGAATGTATTACTCTAAAGCTTCGATCATATATACCAAAGATACACCAACAAAGCACGAAAAACGGCCCCGCCAAACTGTGCTTCTTTATATGATAAGCACAGTTTCACTGACAGTCGCGTGCTGGATCTTGCAATAAATAATAGGTCTTAGGAAATGCGGTAAGGTCGATCATTGTAGGAAAATAAATATTTGACTGTCAAACAGTCTTGTCATTCTTGCGGTCCACTTTTGTGCGCTGAATTTGTATGGAGTGCGGCATCTTTGGTATATATGATCGAAGCTCTAAAGCTTTGGTACCTCTTCTTAGGATTGCCAACTGCGAGTATGTTTATATATGTATGTAACGTTTAAAAATAGATTTAATTGGTTCGAATTTTCTTTTGTCCTAAGTTTAGTTAATGATATTTCGTAACGTTTAGATGTGTAATTTTATTTCATTAATCTTACACATTATCCAATTCCTTCTAGTAACTAAGATATGAATACTTATTTGTTTGTTACGGTAAACTTAAAGTTCCTTTATGTATTTTTTTTTATTTGAAGAAAATAATATTGTAGGGAAAATGACGCAATTAATTCATATTTATAAGTTATAGGTGTAGTTGCTGTCTTTTTCATTTCTTTTCGTTGTTAGGAAAATCAAATTACAGTTGCTAGAAAATTTCATACATAATTTTTTTTACTCCGTGAATGTGAAATTAAGAACATACTATTAAGATAAATACGCTATATGTAAGCCACATGACATTATATATTTTCATAGTAGTATGGTAAGAGCTAAGCTTTCGAAACTAATCCTTCATCATTTTATGATGCCCTAGCCATAGAAAACTAGAAAAAATATTAACAGGGTCATCACACCAAGGTTACCGTCGTAGCCACAACCTCTATAAAGTATATATCATTATCCATAACCCTCCTAATAAAAGCCCTTCTTAAACTCAAACACACAACACAAGGGTCCCAGACCATAATTCTTCTCAGCGATCGAAATTGCGTTGCGTTAACATTAATATTACGTCTGACAACCCTTGGCCACAGAATAAAAGTATCGCACATTAACGTGTTCCAAACACTTACCTCGAATAAGTGTTTCTATATTTTTAAACTTACTCTGTGGCGCCAACTAGGGTTGCGCTATCGGGAAAATTAACAGATGTTTACGAAAACCATTTAGATAAATCGTTATTGTTAATAAATAGCGGTTCAATAGCAATTAGGGTTCAAATGTTAAGTAACTGAATTGCTCCAGGCTGTCATTTTCCGTGAGATCCTAACTTTTGTTCAACATCTGTTTTTGACATTTGATATTTATGTTTTTCTAAATAGCGTTGAAATTTGGAATCTTAACCGAATTTGTCGAGCTGTTTCTGCTTAGAATACTTCTTTAGTTAGTTCTTTTTAATATTTTACTACTTATATATTTGGAAGTATGAGTTACGCAGATGGATACTAATTGTGAACGCTGGTTTAATTTAAACTGCAAAAAAACCAAGATATAATTAATTTGAATTTTTATATTTCATCCCAACAAAACTTCTAAAAGCGACATAAACAATTCTAATTTAGAATCATTGGCAAAGTATTTTTGGGATTGATAGATGTGATTATAATCCTAAATAATCCAAAATATGAATATATTCCATTACTTGATTCGTACAGAACGGCGATAGGCCTGCCCGCTATCACGTGAGTACACTGTCCAAGCAACACGTGGGTACTCTGAACACGAGGTGACAATGTCACATGATGTTTAGAAGTATTAGTACCTCTGCCAACCCCTTCGGGGACATACGGAGTGAATCTAAAAAGTACATTTGAATTGGAGTCCATTATTTGACAATCAAAAAAAGACTCAAATCAAGTCAAGCTGAAATTTTAGTTGTTTTTTCTTCGTCATCGCGAGCAATTTATTAAGGGGGCGATAAACGCGAGACACGTTAAAATAAATTGATTTTATTCAAATTTCTATTAAAAGGAAGAGCTCGCTGTTTTCCGAGATTGCTATGGGCCGAGACTTTTGTGCTGTTGATTTAAGAAATAAAATGAATGAGCTTCTTTGCATATAAATTTAATAGGATTTTTAATCTAAGGATAACACTCATTCCTTCATTCATATACTCACGGCTATAAATCTCTTAACGGGGTAGCCAGAGCTTTGGAATGAGAAATTCCTCAGCCACTTTTGGAAGTTGATTGGGGAAAAGATGGTAATAATAAATGTTTTTGGTGACGGGTCTCCAACCATATCGCCCAAAAATCAATTAAAAGCCACTATACCCTTAGTCGCCTCTTACGATCACCCACAGGTAGAAATGGGTTAGTGCTGTTCTAAGCCGACACTACACGTTAATAACACTCATAAGGATAACACTCTTAGAAAGAAAAAGGACTTTTTGGTTTTGAATTATAGTAGCACTAAAAATTTAAAACTCCAAGTTAATTCATTAAATTATTGCACTTGTATGCTCCGTAGAATTATGAAGCTTGGTTTTGTGAAATAATTGAACTATCACTACGTAGGTGTAACTATTCAATCAGATAATAGTATTATTTTCTTAGTGGATGATTTAAGGCTTTTCCTATTTTCAGACGGAACTGAATTGATTATTAGAAAATACAACAATAAAATAATAAACCATAGAGACCTTGGATAAATAGGAAACCAAACGTAGTCTAGTATAAAAATTGCTAAATAAAATCTGATTAAAACTAACTGCCAAAATAAGTTGTTCACCATGTTTTTTTTTCAAATTAGTAATAGTACTAACCTGACTATGCTTGATCAAATCAAAGAAAAAGAAAAGAAAAGAAATAATTTATTCATTGCCTTAGGGAACAATAAAACATTACAATTGGTACAAAGAACACACACAATTTTATGAAAGAACAAATCAAAATCATATAATTAATAAAACATTTAGAGACATACACATACATGAAAGTTACCTCAAAGGCTAAGAAAAGGTTGCTGATTCAGTATTTTTTAAAGACATAGCCTTTATAACTGATTTTCAGTCAGAACCGTTGTGTCACGTCACGGACATGAGTACAAAGTATATCTTTAAATAAAAAATCATAATACTACTTTAACTATTACATAACATAACATAACATAACATATAACATAACATAACATAAACGTTCACGCCGTTTTATCCCCGAAGGGGTTGGCAGAGGTACCAATACTCCTGAACTCACATGGCAAGCGCCATCTAGTTTCCAGAGAAGGTACCCACGTTTTGCTTAGACAGTGTACTCACGTGATAGGGGGCAGGCCTATCGCCGTTTTGTACGAATACACTGTCACATGACTAAGTACAACTTAGCCATGTGGGTTTCCTCACGATGTTTTCCCTCACCGTTAGCAACCATGATGAATTAACCACACATATGACTTTAGAAAAGACAAATTGGTGTAGGCCCGTCCCAGGATTGGAACTCACGCCCTTCTGTTTTTTGGGCGGGTGTTCTTACCCACTGGACTATCATGTCGCTTAACTATTAATAATACTTAAATATATTTTACATAGTATAACCTTAAAATATATTATTACAAAATATAAATATATAAAACTAACGATTAGAGATAATACTTTGACGAACGATAAAACGATCAAATAAATCAGAATATATTTTACACTACATAAAATTTTATGATTAACACAACCGTTACATAAAATTACTTATTGTATTGAAAAAAGTTTTCTGCAGCGTCAATAAATGTCTCCTAAGCATAGTCTTAAAAGACAAGCTACCTGCTGCAAATTTTATTGGTAGGGGGAGGTCGTTCCAGCACTTGGATGCCGCAAGTCTAAAACTACCTCGAAAAGCAGTAGTCCGGTGGGTGGGCAACAGTGTCCTGATCTTATAATGTTGCGGCTGATGGGACCATATTAACTTTTTAAACAAATAAAATGTATGTCACATGAATATATTTTAATCATTACCATATCCAAGAATCCAACATCTTCGTTTGTGAACGACTGCACTCGCTGCTTGTAATTGAAAAGTTTGCGAGCGGAGAGATGTAAAGTGATTTATAAGACAGACGGACTGCGCGACCTTTTTATTTCACGCAAATCTTGTTACAATGAAGCAAAACTCTCCAAATTTAAGTCATAGACTAAACAGATCGGTAGATGATATAAACAGGTAAATTTAGGAATTTATTTCTGAGTTGGTTTTTTTCCTATATTTATGAATGTTTGTACGGTAAGGAAAAATATCGCATTACCGTATTTAACAAGCGAGTACTACAATACTTCATTTCTACCATCTTCTCCCCTATCAACTTCCATATGTGGCTGAGGAGTTTTTAACTCTAAAGCTCTGGCTACCCCTTTTTGGGATTTATGGCCATAAATATATATGTATGTATGTGAAATTGCTGTGTAGTGTCGGCATAGAATAACACTACCCCATTTCTTCCGGTGGGTGTACGTAAGAGGCGACTAACGGTATTGGGGCTTTAAAGGGATTTTTGAGCGATGCGGTTGGAGACCCATCACCAACAACCTTTATTTTAACATCTTCCCCCACACAACTTTCCAAAAGTCGCTGAGGAATTTCTGATTCCTTAGCTCTGACTACCCCATCTAGGGATTTATAGCCGTGAGTATATGTATGTATGTATGTGAAATTGTTACGTTTGATATTGGTAATATAATGCTGTAGCTTAGTCTATGTTCTACCAAGTATAGCTTAATCCCGTTAGCTCTGCTATCGTTCCATTCCATGTTGGTAATTCCAGAGCTGTCTGGAACTGTTGAAGAATGATGGTTTGTGATTTTTAAATTAAAATCATTCATAAACATTTGTACATACATACATACATGTATATACTCATGGCTATAAATTCATGAAGGGGCAGACAGAGCTTCGGAAAAAGATCTCCTAAATACCTTTAGAGTTTAGCTGCCTCTTACGAACACCCACGGGAAGAAATGGGGTAGTGCTGTTCTAAGCCGAGGCCGCCAAGTAGGTCAAACTATATACAGATACATTTTGTATAACTACTTAAAAGCATTAGTTCCATTTTCAGGAGATTAATAAATATGTTTATAAAAGTACAATACAAATGTAAAAAAACAATAATTAATATTAAAGCGTAAAATAGTCACTACTTTCATTAAATTATGTAATCTTCTTATTATTATTCATTTACTGACTTACCATGCATTAATTGCTTGAAAGAGACTGCTCTAAAGGATCAGACCCAATTATACTTCTCATCATTTAAAAATATTACATAACATAAACATAAACGTTCACGCCGAATATCCCCGAAGGGGTTGGCAGAGGTACTAATGCTTCTGAACATCACGTGACTTTGTCACCTGGTGTTCAGAGTACCCACGTTTTGCATGGACAGTGTACTCACGTGATAGGGGGCAGGCCTATCGCCGTTTTGTACGAATACACTGTCACATGACTAAGTACAACTCAGCCATGTGGGTTTCCTCACGATGTTTTCCCTCACCGTTAACAACCATGATAAGAAGGAAGACTGTCATAACCATGATCAAATTCTAATCATATTTAATCAGTGATAATCAACGGATCCATCTCAATAAATTTATCTCAAAGCTTCTAAATCTCCTAATCTATAAAATCAGATATTGTATAAATCCCCAAACGACTTATTCTACTAATACAAATCATTTACACAGGATGTTCAGAATGTAATAACCCGTAAAAAAGCTATTTCACCTCGCCTCGGCAACGCAAATAAAACGGCGTTAGGAGAAATAATGTATTAATTATTGTAACAGCCTGTAGATTCCCGGCAGGTTTGCCAAGTGTTTGGCTTTTTGTTATCGGAGATTAATTGCTTTATTTTATTATCCAGCGAAAAGGGAAAATTTCGGCAGGACTTTTACAGGCGTTCATTGTAAGAAAATTAAAATTTTTAAATATTTCAATTAAAAACACAATGCTTTATAAATCTTTACAAAATTATGATAAAGGTCCAATCATTGCTACCTGACCCTGAAGTTTAAATATTAAGATACAACATAGATGATGCTGGTCAAAGACCTTAGTCTACAACTAAGGTCCTTGACTAGCAATCCACCCGGGATTCACATTGGCAGTAAGTAAATAAATAAATTTAGTATAATAATTATGGCCTGCAGTTTTTTTCGGCAAATGGGCTATCAATACGTTATTGTGACTTTTGACCAGTATTTCATTCAGTTAGCGCATTTAAGAACAAAAATTAAAATAGTATAAAAAAAATTAGTATAAATGTACTTTATTCTTAATATCTCCGTGGTTATGGTATTCAAATAACATAAAAAAATATACTCCTGTCCCCAAGCATAAGGCGTATGAGAGAGAATACATCAAGTAAGAAGTGAAATACTGACAGACTTTGTATGAAGAACCTGTCAGTTTCTCACTTTTCATATGACGTAATCTCTCTCACTATTAGACTCATGCTACTAGTGCTGCCATGAATTTCTATTGAGATGGGCAGAAACAATCAATTGACATATCTCTCGAACTTAATAAACATTACGTAATAAGTAGTAAATCTTTTCATACATGACCTTATTCTTCACACTTCAGACGACTGCGGCCTTTTGGGTCATTCTACACTACCATCAGATCTTATTTATGTTATGACATTAATAGTACAGTCAGTCACAAGACAAGTCAAATTAATATTAATCGCATCATTATTGTGTGATGAATAGTCAGTAATAATTGCCAAGTGACACAAATTAATTAATGACTGTAATAACAGAACAATAATAATTGCCCATATTGATTCTCAATTGTTGATATCTATACATTTACATCTATATTATTTTGGAAAGATATGTAGAGCCATTTATTTATTTTATTTTCATTTATTTAGGAAACAAACAGTCGTTTACATTACAAATGTACACAGTTATAAAAGAAACAATTAGACCTACAGCTCCATAAATTAATATTTTACACTTTTGTGTGCGGCAGGTAGATACATCAGTATTGTTTTTATTTTTATACATCAGGGTTTATCAAGTACAATTAACCTACGTAGAAAATTGGTTTAGAGAAATAACATGAAACTTTTATAAACATTTACATAACATATGAACAAACAAAAGAGATAAATGAAATTAAGTTAAAAACGAATATCTTAATTTAGTTACAAAAGAGTTTAAACTGTTACAAGACAGATCAATTTCACATTATATATGTCGTGGCCATATCGTAGATTTGAACACATCGTGAAATGATCGATCATTTCATGAAATGGTCTCATTTCATGATGTGGCCAACTTAATCTGACCAGATCATAAAATCGTCATCGTTTCACGATTTTGTCATCCACGCTTGGCCAGATCGTAGAAATAGGGTGACCTATGAAATGCAATCCAAACTCTACGGTTTTTTAACATATTGCTCAGTTTTTTCGTAATTTGCAAAGTACTCGAGAACCTTTTCGTCAAAAACTCTTTTGTTATCACTTTCGTCTTAGCTTAATAGCGAATTATCAACTTTTTTACTAAGAGAAATAACACTTTTGACAGCGGCTGCCATCTTCACACATAAATAAAGCGTTTTCAGCGCCTCTACTGGTAATTAATGTAACTATTTTACGATATGACCAAATAATCATAACCATTTCATGAAGTGACCGCGCGTTTTGTTGGCCATATCGAGAATCGATTTCTTATCATTGATCTGCCCAAACCACATCACGATGTGGCCAATAAACAATTGAACATATCATGAAATACAACTATTTCATGAAATGATCGATCATTTCATGATGTGTTCAAATTTACGATATGGCCACGACATATACATGAACATGCCAAAATTAGTATGTAATATATTTTTAGGTTAAATTTTGGTTCTGTTGCTGAAAACCTAACATCATATAAACTCTAATGTTTATTTATTGCTAAAAATCTAGCTAATGGTTTTAAGGTAATCATACTCTAAAAATACCTGTAAATAAATGGCAATATATTTAGTGTAAAACTAAATATTTGAAAACTTTTTGAGACTGATTGTTCATTAATTAGGTACTTCATCATCCTAATTACAGACAATTATTTCACAAAAGATCAAAATGATACTTTGTGTATTGAATTATTACAAAGACACATTTTAACAATGCTTTTATATCTAATACATGTTTTTGAATACTTTCAATGTCAATAAGTCATGTACAAGAATTCCATAATAGTTTTTTTCAAAAAACCTATTTCATTCCCTTATAGTAACAACGCTTAATGTATTTTCAAAGAATGTGGCCTAAAAATACTTTGTATCAATTAAGATTCACGTTGTTATTAATCCAAAACTTCCCGCAACACATAAACATAAACGTTCACGCCGAAGAAATGATTATCGGTAGAGGCACTAATACTTCTGAACATCAAGTGACAGTGGACAGTGTACTCACGTAATAGGGGGCAGGCCTATTGCCGTTTTGTATGAATACACTGTTACATGACTAAGTATAACTCAGCCATATGGGTTTCCTCACGATGTTTTACCTCACCGTTAACAACCATGATACATTAACCACACATACACAAATTGGTGTAGGCCCGACCCGGGATTTGAACACTAGTCGCTTGCACGATAACCGGTGTTCTACCTTATTGACTACCTATTGGTTTACAGCCAAATCATCCATCAATCGCTCAGCGTTCCCTGTACAACACGCTCGAATCGATTTTAGTATAATGATTTATGATGAATGTTTTAATATTTCAGGACAAAATTCCACTTCTACTTCATCCAACTCAACCAATACTCAAAATTCTACACACTCTCTGCCTCCTTCTAGAAATAAAACACATTCAACTCATGTGTATTGGAGACCTCCCGAGTCCAGACGTCCCGGCTCTGTGACATCTCCGGCCAACCCGGCAAAAACTAGTCGATATCATCCCGCCATCTTAACCGCGGCCTGCCCTTACGCCGGTAACCGTCTTGTAGCACCCAGTTTGTAGCGATCTTCGCCCATCTGTCTGGGTGCATACGACAAATGTGACTGGCCCAGTTCCACTTTAGCTTGGTGGTTTGTGCACCCACATCAGCGATGCCAGTGAAGGAGCTCAGTGTGTTGTTCCATCCTCGATGGGTCCTGCAAACACTGAAAATACTGCGCTGCACTGCTCACTGGCAAACCTTGAGTTTGGACTTCTGAAGTTCTGTCAGTGACGCCAAACGCTTGGGTAAAATAAGTGACATTTTCTGTTGACTCACGGTCCAAACATACATATAACGATCTATATCCCTAGAAGGGGTAGTCTGATAATGTTAAAATTAATAATTTGATATACTCGCGGTCCTCTATTAAGTTACCATATAAATTTAACAATACCACAAGGTTAACTTTTTAAAAGGTTTTATCTGTTAAATTTGTTGTTTTAAATCCATTGTCTTTATATTTAATAAAGTATGTTATAAAATGCTATTGTTGCCATTGAAAAACAAAACCTTTTGCTATTTATAATTATTATCAATTCATCGTGAAATAGTATTTAAGACTTCCGACTGGTTCGAAAAGACATTATAAGAAAAAACTTAAGAAGACACAAGTAAGAAGAACAATGAAGGTCCTTATATTATTATCGTTTATCGTTGGAGTCGCGTTTGTAGCTGACATAACAGGTTACTATATTCTTTAACTAACCTCTATTTATTATAACAAATATTGAGTTGTTCATGCTGTCTTTAAAATTAAGATGATTACGTGCTTCGGAGGTCACATTAAGCCGTCGTTCCCGGCTACTATCACGGTAGTAGTCGTAAATCTGCCAACCCGCAATTGGCCAGCTAGGTGGACTATGGCCAAATTACCCTATATAGGGTAGACTCAAGCCCTTTGGTGGAGGATGCTATCTTTCTGTGCTTCGTTAATTCATCATCCATCGATGGATGAGGGCAGCACAGGACCGGTTGTTGTGGAGATCTTTGGCATTATCTAGGAGTGGACGACTATTAGCTGATGATGATGATGATGCTATCTTAATCCTTGTACTTGGTTATTAGAAATTACTTTAGTTATATCAGAAAATATGGAAAACCAAAAAAAGAAATTTGACTAACTATTGGTTTACAGCTAAATCATCTATCAATCGCTCAGCGTTTCCCTGTACAACACCCTCGAAACGATTTTAGTATAATGATTCATGATGAATATTTTAATATTTCAGGACAAAATTCTACTTTTACTTCATCCAACTCAACCAATACTGGAAATTCTACACACTCTCTGCCTCCTTCTAGAAATAAAACACATTCAACTCATGTGTATTGGAGACCTCCTCGCCCATCTAAGAAAAAGACGAACTCGACTCATATATATTGGAAACCTCCTCCTCACCAAAACGGGACAAACGGAAGTAATCCATATTGGAATTCTACGGGTAGCAGAAGAAGCCGTAGTGCAGAACACTGGAAACCAATTTCACTAACTTACTGAAGCTAGCAAGCGTTTTTCTATATATTAATAATTTTAATATAGTATGCAAGAAAGATTTGCCTGCATCGTACAAAGTGGCGATTGATAGTCTCTGCCTACCTTAATGGGAACAACGGGCGTGAGTATAAGTAAGTTATATAGTATATTTTGTTTCAATATACAGAGTACTCTACATTGAAAGACTTTTGTAGCAATTTGAATGAAATATGCTGTGTAGTGTCGGCTTAGAATAGCACTACCCCATTTCTTGCGGTGGGTGTACGTAAGAGGCGACTTACGGTATTGGGGCTTTTAAGGGATTTTTGGGCGATGCGGTTGGAGACCCATCACCAACAACCTTTATTTAACCATCTTTACCCCACTCAATTTTCCAAAAGTGGCTGAGTAATTTTTAATTTCTTAGCTCTGGCTACCCCTTCTAGGGATTTACAGACGTGAGTATATGTATGTATGTATGTTTGAATGAAAGCAGGATATTCGAGAACGATTGCCATTAATGTAGTTTTGCGTAGTAGTATATGAAATTACCAAGTGTGTTAAGGCCCAACACACTATTTAATGTGATAATTAAATATAATTAATATTAAATCAATTGTTTAGTTTGATTTATTTTTTATTTTTTGGCAAATATTTGCAATCTAGGAAAACTGTTTTTAAATCTTAGCAGGATTTCAAACAACATAAAAGCTATATTCTTATTGAATAAAGGCTTTTTCGAAAAAAAGTGGTTAAGAGTACTACTGCTAATGTCAGAGCCACATTTTGTTTAGACAGTGTACTCACGTGATAGGGGGCAGGCCAGGCCTATCGCCTTTATTTTTGCCATCTTTTCCCCACTTAACTTTCTAAAAGTGGCCGGGGGATTTCTAATCCCTTAGCTCTGGCTACCCCTTCTAGGGATTTATAGCCGTGAGTATATGTATGTATGTATGTATGTACCTCACCATGTTTTCTCTCGTCGTTAAAAACTATTATAAAATAACCATACATAGTAATATAATAATATTTGGAGACTTCAATGTCGATCTCCTACAAGACAGTTATCTTAAAACACGATTGATGAGTTTTTTCCAATCGTTGTTCAATTTAGAAAATGTATTCTCGGAACCGACTAGAACCAAAACATGTTTAGATAATGTATTTACTAATGCAGATTTTTCAAGTAAAAGGGTTATAAATAAACTAAAGTCTGATCACAGCGGCCTTATTGTTAGCTTTCCTCTAGAGATACCAGAACCAGAAATTGCTATTAAAAAAGGTATATTACAGCTAGTAAAGTAGAAAAATATATAAATATAATTATATTTTATATAATTATATATTTATTTTATATTATTTTATATAATTATTATAATAAGCTCTAAGTTCCCTACATGTACAATTAATAAAAACCCAAATACTAGCTATGATATTTTTTACAATGTTCTGATAAATCTATCTATACTTATAATAAATCTGTAGAGAGGTCAATTCTGTACATGAAATATATTTTCAAAATAACTATCAGGTGATGATTAGGGATCGATACTGATGCCAAAAATGCAATCAGTAAAACTTTTGTCTGTCTGTCTGTCTGTCGGTTTGTATGTTCCATATGGAAACAAAAACTACTCGACGGATTTTAACGAAACTTGGTACAATTATTCTCCATACTCCTGGGCAGGTTTTTGTATACTTTCCAGCAGAGTAGTAAAGGGGAATTTTGGGAAATTTTGGGAAAACGGGAGAAGTTACTACATTTTTTAAGCTTCCGTCGCGTGTGCAGCCTTAATGGTTAAACTTACATAGAAATCATGTATGACGGAAATATTCGTCATAAAATTATTTAAAAAAAAATCCTCAACAGTTTATGTCTATCTTTTACGGTTGACTCACAATAACACGTGTAATTCCTGATAGCTTAGCAGTTCGGAACATTCTGATTGTATTTGTTTACTCTTACGTTTGTAAACCTCTAACTCATCCCTTATTTAAAAAAGGTAACATTATTACCTATTCAATAAAAAAAGAATCATAGAAATCGGTAGACAAACACCGAAATTATACATAAAATAAGCCAGCGCGCCCGTGACCAAAACCAAGTCTTTACTAATTTATATATAACATACTAGATGGCGCCAGTAGTTGCATCCTACATCACGTAATGATTTATTTTTCAGATTGTTATAAATACTTCACAGCGTTTTATTCCAAAATTTGCTTTTTAATGGAAATACTGAACCGTTCATTAAAGCGCATTCAAAATCACCAAACTACTCTGTTTAGGGAGTGCTATAAATTAAATAAATTGAAAACATTGCACTGAATTTCACAATGCTTAAGCAGGGACTGAAGAAAGAAACCTCAGATATTTAAAAAAACAACGCTACCCGTGCGAAGCTGGGACGATCCACTAGTGTTTTAATAAAGTTTTTAATGTAACAAATGTGACTATTACCAGTAAATTTAAGTTTTGTAAGTGGGTAACTCCAAGTATTTATAGATCAAGAGAAAATCTCTTCGATGCATATGATCAAAAAGCTTGTAGTAATAATAATGTTACAACAAAACGTTGATAGTTGCGAAACTTTGTTTTATTTAAAGATGTTAGCCCTACAGATATCACAAAATGTTTTAAATCATTTAAATTGAAAAGTTCTGAAGACATTTGGGGTATGTCAGTGAAAGTTTGCTATAATTTTATTGTAACTTTGTCTTCATATTTAGCAGACATAATTAATGAATGTATAATAAATAAAATCTTTCCAAATCTCATGAAACATAGTAAAATTGAACCTCTTCTTAAATCCGGAGGAGATAAAATTAGTTTTGATGGTTACCCATATCTGTTCTGCCAGTTTTAAGTAAAATATTTGAAAAACTAATGTTCAATCAAATGTCGCTACTAACAAATAGTTTCATCCAAAACAATTTGGCTTTACAAAAGGGCCGCTCTACCACCGATGCAGGCGTTGCCTTAATGAAACACATTTTTTATTCGTGGGAACGTAAAAATGATACTATTGGTTTGTTTTGCGATCTTACGAAGGCATTTGATTATGCAGATCATGAAATCCTTTTTATTAAATAAGAACATTATGGCATACAAGGTGACGCACTTAAATAAATAAAGTTTCACTTTTCGGATCGGATACAGAAAGTGCAAATCATAATACAATATCCCCTGGAACTCATGTGAAATTGGGTGTTCCGCAGGTTTCTATTCTGGGCCCATTTTTATTTTTTGTTTATATTAATGATTTGCCGTTTATGGTCGAGAAAAGGTCCGAGATATTGTTATTAGCTGATGATACTTCCTGAGTATTTGACGTTAAAAGAAATAATGAGAATATTTACGAGGTGAATAACTCAGTTTCACAGATTTAAACATGGTTTGCTTCCAATAATCTTGTGCTAAATGGCAGAAAAACTAAATGCATTAAATTTGTATTACCCAATGTTAACAGCGTTGTTGAAGAAATAATTGTAAATAATGAAAAAATAGTATATTCGGATGACACAGTTTTTTTAGGGATAATTCTGGACTCCAAGCTCCAATGGGGACCCCACATTAGCTCACTAGCTGGCAGGCTAAGTAGATAGAGGCATATGCTGATAGAAAAATAAGACATTTAACCGATTTACAGACAGCTCGATTAGTTTATTACAGCTATTTTCATAGTGTAATGTCTTACGGTATTTTAGTCTGGGGCAGAGCAGCTGATGTTGCTTCCATAATTATTCTCCAAAAGAAGCCTAGCCTTAAGGTTTTCTTATACATTCCTCACCGTTAACAACGATGGTAAATTAACCACACAAATGACTTAAGACAAGATATAGTGGTGTAGGTCCGACTCAGCTTTTGAACTCACACCTTTCTGCATGATAGGCTGCTGTCTTTCTGATTACATTTTAAGATTATACTGTATGTAATCGTAAAATTTAAATAAATTTGACAAAAAAGGTTTGTTACATTGCTAAATAGAAATTACGTGAGCATTAAATGATCATAGCTCTTTTGATCGATAGATCGTAGATTATTCGTAGTTTAAAAGCCTTATGACCGTTATATATTAGCGTATTGAAATTTTTCCTACTTGCGGTCAATGTGTAAATCTGACACTGCGTTAACGTAAAAAAAACATAATGCTCTATGCTAAATTACGAGTAATAAAACTGCGCGCTATGATTTTTTTCCCCTTTTCATACAAATATAAATAAAAAACATAAGATTTTATTTCTTTATTTATTAAAATAACAAAAACTAATGATATATTTTTTTTATATTTATTGTTGTTTATTTTGCATATTAAGTCATCCCAATCCATGGTACTAGTAATTGTATGTAATTTGCATATACTTGCATAATACATATACTCACGTCTATAAATCCACAAAAGGGATAGTCAGAGCTTCGCAATAATAATTCTTCAGCTAATTTTAGAAGTTGAGTTTGTAAAATCAAGGTGCTTAGCAATGGGTCTTCAACAGCATCGCCCCAAAATCACTTAAACAGCCTTCAACACCCTCATGTAATTTGCATTTGTTGGATTGTTCTAATAATCGGTATTGGATTATTCGATAGCTTAACTTTATCGTTTCCAAACAAATATACTAAGAAAGCTAAAGGTGGCGATTACATACGGATATATACTTACGGCAATAAATCCCAAAAAGGGTTAGCCAGAGCTCTAGAGCTTGAAACTCCATTATTGACACGAGCGGGAATCGAACCCACGACATCCGAATATACACCACGATCGCTTTGCCACTGAGCTATGGTGCCAAGTAACCACTGATGCGAAATTTGTCTTTCCTTGCTTCTTAACACCTTATAGGTGTACCACTCCTATTACTACTACTGCCTAGCATGCTGACAGACGTGGGTTCAAATCTCGGGAAGGGCCTATACTGATTTGTCCTTTTTTAAGTTTATGGTTATTTTATAATCGTTTTTAACGACGAGGGAAAACATGGTGAGGTATTTTGTAAAAAGAAGTATTTTCGTACAAAACGGCGATAGGCCTGCCCCCTATCTCGTGAGTACACTGTCTAAGCAAAATGTGGGAACTTTGAACACCAGGTGATAATGTCACGTGATGTTCAGTAGCATAAGTACCATTGCCACCTTTTAGGGGGAAAGCATGAACGTTTGAGTCCCCGTCCCTTTGCAGTAGTACTCTTAACCACTTTTTTTCTAAAAAGCCTTTATTCTATAAGAATATAGCTTTTTTGTTGTTTGAAATCCTGCTGAGATTTAAAAACAGTTTTCCTAGATTGCAAATATTTGCCAAAAAATAAAAAATAAATCAAACTAAACAATTGATTTAATATTAATTATATTTAATTATCACATTAAATCGTGTGTTCTGGGCCTTAACACACGTGGTAATTTCATATACTACTACGCAAAACTACATTAATGGTAATCGTTCTCGTATATCCTGCTTTCATTCAAACATACATACATACATATACTCACGTCTATAAATCCCTAGAAGGGGTAGCCAGAGATAAGAAATTAAAAATTACTCAGCCACTTTTGGAAAATTGAGTGGGGTAAAGATGGTTAAATAAAGGTTGTTGGTGATGGGTCTCCAACCGCATCGCCCAAAAATCCCTTAAAAGCCCCAATACCGTTAGTCACGTACACCCACCGCAAGAAATGGGGTAGTGCTATTCTAAGCCGACACTACACAGCATATTTCATTCAAACTTGCTACAAAATGCTTTCAATGTAGAGTACTCTGTATATTGAAACAAAATATACTATATAACTTACTTATACTCACGCCCGTTGTTCCCATTAAGGTAGGCAGAGACTATTGATCGCCACTTTGTACGATGCAGGCAAATCTTTCTTGCATATATATTAAAATTATTGATAAATAGAAAAACGCTTGCTAGCTTCAGTAAGTTAGTGAAATTGGTTTCCAGTATTCTGCACTACGGTTTCTTCTGCTACCCGTAGGATTCCAATATGGATTACTTCTGTTTGTCCCGTTTTGGTGAGGAGGAGGTTTTCAATATATATGAGTCGAGTTCTTGTTATTCTTAGATGGGCGAGGAGGTCTCCAATATACAGGAGTTGAATTTGTTTTATTTCTAGAAGGAGGCAGAAAGTGTGTAGAATTTCCAGTATTGGTTGAGTTGGATGAAGTAGAAGTGGAATTTTGTCCTGAAATATTAAAATATTCATCATAAATTATTATACTAAAATCGTTTCGAGGGTGTTGTATAGGGTAGTACGCTGAGTGATTGATGGATGATATGGCTGTAAACCAATAGGTAGTCAAATTTCCTTTTTTGATTTCCCATATTTAATTGGCTTTAGCATATTCTATATATGATATTCTGTGATTGACTCTGTGAGTGATTGATAGATAAAAAGAACTCTTGACTTGACCTTTGAGGTCTGATGGCGGATTTTTGTATTGTAATTAATTTTGTATAAATTTTGAGTATTGTGATAATAATAGAAAGGGGCGGTGAATATTTGTTATTGTTTTTATTATGAATCGGTGGAATTGTGTGGATTTTCGAAGAATACGAAAGAAGAAATTGGTATCCAGTATCCTGCACTACGGCTTTTTCTGCTACCCGTAGGATTCCAATATGGATTACTTCCATTTGTCCCGTTTTGGTGAGGAGGAGGTTTCCAATATATATGAGTCGAGTTCTTGTTATTCTTAGATGGGCGAGGAGGTCTCCAATATACAGGAGTTGAATTTGTTTTATTTCTAGAAGGAGGCAGAAAATGTGTAGAATTTCCAGTATTGGTTGAGTTGGATGAAGTAGAAGTGGAATTTTGTCCTGAAATATTAAAATATTCATCATAAATTATTATACTAAAATCGTTTCGAGGGTGTTGTATAGGGTAGTACGCTGAGTGATTGATGGATGATATGGCTGTAAACCAATAGGTAGTCAAATTTCCTTTTTTGATTTTCCATATTTAATTGGCTTTAGCATATTCTATATATGATATTCTGTGATTGACTCTGTGAGTGATTGATAGATAAAAAGAACTCTTGACTTGACCTTTGAGGTCTGATGGCGGATTTTTGTATTGTAATTAATTTTGTATAAATTTTGAGTATTGTGATAATAATAGAAAGGGGCGGTGAATATTTGTTATTGTTTTTATTATGAATCGGTGGAATTGTGTGGATTTTCGAAGAATACGAAAGAAGAAATTGGTATCCAGTATCCTGCACTACGGCTTTTTCTGCTACCCGTAGGATTCCAATATGGATTACTTCCATTTGTCCCGTTTTGGTGAGGAGGAGGTTTCCAATATATATGAGTCGAGTTCTTGTTATTCTTAGATGGGCGAGGAGGTCTCCAATATACAGGAGTTGAATTTGTTTTATTTCTAGAAGGAGGCAGAAAGTGTGTAGAATTTCGAGTATTGGTTGAGTTGGATGAAGTAGAAGTGGAATTTTGTCCTGAAATATTAAAATATTCATCATAAATCATTATACTAAAATCGTTTCGAGGGTGTTGTATAGGGTAGTACGCTAAGTGATTGATGGATGATTTGGCTGTAAACCAATAGGCAGTCAAATTTCCTTTTTTGTTTTTCCATATTTTATGATATAAATACTAAAGTATCTAAGATATTTCGAATAACAAAGTATAAGGGTTAAGATAGCATCGTCATCATCATCAGCTAAAAGCCATGGACTGCTAGATATAGCCAAAGATTTCTACAACGACCGGTACTGTGCTGCCGTTATCAATCAATGGAGGATGGATTAGCGTAGAACAGAGAGGTAGCATCCTCAATCCTCACAGCCCATATATATACATATATAGTCCCCGCCAAGGGGCTCGAACCTACCCTATATAGGGTACTAGCTTTTTGCCCCGCGACTTCGTCCGCGTGGACTTCATTTTTTGCATCCAGTTTACATAATACCAAAATACCGAAACACTATCTCAACTTCTGTTTTTTATATTTATAATCCCGCGGGCATTGTAAATGACATAAAGGACATTGAGGCTTTTTAAGTGATTGTTGGGCGATGCAGTTTGTGACCCATCACTAACAACCTTTATTAACCTATCTTTTATCAATATATTTCCAAAATTGGATGAAGAATCTCCAAAGCTATGGCTACCCTTTTATGGAATTTATGGTTGTTAGCATATATTCATGAATGATTGATAGATGGATTTCATAAATTCAATCGCACCAAGTTTTATTATAAAACTAGCTTTTTGCCCCGCGACTTCGTCCGCGTGGACTTCATTTTTTGCATCCAGTTTACATAATACCAAAATACCGAAACACTATCTCAACTTCTGTTTTTTATATTTATAATCCCGCGGGCATTGTAAATGACATAAAGGACATTGAGGCTTTTTAAGTGATTGTTGGGCGATGCAGTTTGTGACCCATCACTAACAACCTTTATTAACCTATCTTTTATCAATATATTTCCAAAATTGGATGAAGAATCTCCAAAGCTATGGCTACCCTTTTATGGAATTTATGGTTGTTAGCATATATTCATGAATGATTGATAGATGGATTTCATAAATTCAATCGCACCAAGTTTTATTATAAAATGTAAAAAAACTCTATATTAACTTTCATTTGCTATATCAACCCGTTAGGGGTTGAGTTCCAAAAATTCCTTTTTAATTGTTCATAAGAATCATGAAACAAATATACCAAGTTTTTATGTTCAGAAATGAGAATATCTTTAGTAAGTACAGATACGGATAGTAGTTTGGCGCTGCGGCGACGGCCCGGTGCTGCCCCCTACACTGACCGTTGGTGATAGTGGGAGAGCTTGCAGCGATTGCTCGGCAATATAGGGATGATTAGTGGTGGATCTCCTTCCAAAATAATCGCTAAATTGAAGGGATGGTGCTTGTTATTATTATATATAGTGTTATTTTAAGCTAGCAAACATTTTTTTACAAAAAGCTTGAATTACCTGAGATATGAACCCGGGACGATTGATTCATAATAGTTCTAATTAAATATTCATAGTAGTTAGTTATACCGCTACGCCACGGAGATGTTACCGGGGCGGTGTCAAATTTTTATTACGCTTTATTTCATATTAGTCTTACTATTGATAAACAAATTTGTCATTTAAATTGATGAAACCCCTTCATCTTTCCAAAATGAACATTAACAAAGTGTCTGATGTGAATTCCATCGATGATAAAAATAATCGCTGCAATATTTTGAGCCATATATGAGTTAAGGTTTTTTGATGTTCCTATGAGAACTCTTGCGGATTCCTTAGTTTCAAGGAATCGTCGTCGTTTCATTTAGCTTCTAAATTTACATGTTAATATTCGTTTGCAATATAAGTAGATGTAAAAAAAATTGTATACGATAAAAAAATAGTACATCATCCCTTTGGGAGTTCCTTATTTTCGGGGATCCATTACCGTACCATTAAGCTTCTAAATTTTGATTTTTATATTAGTTTACAATATTTTACGTTGTTTTAAACGATGCACAGCGCCATCTCCAATGCATTTAGTAAGCAAACAATATTTTTGATTTCCCATGGGAACATATTTTTCCGGGATAAAAAGTACCCTATTATTTAATTTAGACTTCTAACTACACGTCTGAAAAATTTCAAAGCAATCGGTTCAGTATTTACGGCGTGAAAGCGGAACAAACAAACAAACAAACTCACTTTCCCATTTATAATATTAGTATGGATTTGGCCATAGTCCACCACGCTGGCCAATTGCAGGTTGGCAGACTAACTACGACTAACTACGACTAACTACCTTAATAGTAGCCGGGACCGATGGTTTAATGTGCCCTCCGAAGCACGTAATCATCTTAATTTTAAAAACAGCATGAACAACTCAATATTTGTCATAATAAATAGAGGTTAGTTAAAGTATATAGTAACCTGTTATGTCAGCTACAAACGCGACTCCAACGATAAACGATAATAATATAAAGACCTTCATTGTTCTTCTTACTTGTGTCTTCTTCAGTTTTTATTTTTATAATGTCTTTTCAAACCAGTCGGAAGTCTTAAATACTACTTCACAATGAATTGGTAATAATTATAAATAGCAAAAAGGTTTTTTTTTTCAATGGCAACAATAGCATTTTATAACATACTTTATTAAATATAAAAACAATAG
This sequence comes from Bedellia somnulentella, assembly GCA_963576735.1. NCBI lineage: Eukaryota > Metazoa > Arthropoda > Insecta > Lepidoptera > Bedelliidae > Bedellia > Bedellia somnulentella. Next base: position 1,984,427 of record OY755175.1, on the reverse strand, counting down.
TTTAAAACAACAAATTTAACAGATAAAATCATTTAAAAAGTTAACCTTGTGGTATTGTTTAATTTATATGGTAACTGAATAAAGGTCCGCAAGTATATCAAATTATATACACTCTATTTTAATAACATATTTTTCTTACTTAACTCCCAATATAGGCTGAGGAATTACTTACTTCGAAGCTCTGACTACCCCTTCTAGGGGTATAGATCGTTATATGTATGGTTAGACCGTGAGTCAACATAAAAAGTCACTTATTTTACCCAGGCGTTTGGCGTCACTGACAGAACTTCAAAAGTCCAAACTCAAGGTTTGCCAGTGAGCAGTGCAGCGCAGTATTTTCAGTGTTTGCAGGACCCATCGAGGATGGAACAACACACTGAGCTCCTTTACTGGCATCGCTGATGTGGGTGCACAAACCACCAAGCTAAAGTGGAACTGGGCCAGTCACATTGGTCGTATGCACCCAGACAGATGGGCGAAGATCGCTACAAGACGGTTACCGGCGTAAGGGCAGGCCGCGGTAAAGATGGCGGGATGATATCGACTAGTTTTTGACGGGGTGGCCGGAGATGTCACAGAGCCGGGACGTGTGGACTCAACAGGGGGAGGCCTTTGCCCAGCAGTGGGACACTGAATCACAAGGTACATAAAAAAACCCTAACTCAAAAACAACGTACATGCCATATATCCCTGAAGGGATTATAGAAGTTGAACATCACATGACAATTTCGTCACCTTGTTTTTGGGAACCCATGTTTCCTTATACAGTGCATTGAAGTGAGGGGGAAACCTATCGCCGTTTTGTACCATTACATTGTCATATTAGTAAGTAAGGTGCAGCCATGCGGGATCCTGACTATGTTTTCCCTCACTGTTTATAAATTTGATGAAATTGGCTTAAGGAAAGACATATTGATGTAGGCCCGAATATAGATTTATACTTGCGCCTCCTGTACGACAAGCCGAGTTCAATCCACTGAGTTGTCGCGGTATCATTGAATCACCCATACCACAAGTAATTACTGTGTTGGGAATAATTTGTCTTTGTGCTATGCTGTGTGATCTTATAGGAGGGTAGGTGACTTCATTGTGATCAAACTCTTCGGAAACGGCTCGAGGGCTCGACCGATTTTAACCAAGTTTGGCACAGTGATGGAGTGTACATAGTTTAGTGTCGTAATAGTCGCATGTCATGATCGAACCTACCATTGAGGAATGATCAACGAAAAAATCTTACCTAACTCACTCAGCTCAATAAGTTTTAATCACAATTTGCATTGAAGTATTAGTTTACATTATATTTGAAGATTTTAGTGTTACTGCACTACTAGTAGCCGTGATAGCCCAGTGGGTAGAACACTTGGTTATCGTGCAAACGACTAGTGTTCAAATCCTGGGTCGGGCCTACGGCAATTTGTCTTTTCTAAAGACATATGTGTGATTAATTTGTCATGGTTGTTAACGGTGAGGGAAAACATCGTGAGGAAACCCACATGGCTGAGTTGTACTTAGTAATGTGACAGTGTATTCGTACAAAACGGCGATAGGCCTGCCCCCTATCACGTGAGTACACTGTCCATGCAAAACGTGGGTACTCTGAACACCAGGTGACAAAGTCACGTGATGTTCAGAAGTATTAGTGCCTCTGCCAACCCCTTCGGAGATATTCGGCGTGAACGTTTATGTTTATGTTTTTATTACTACTTGTAAGTAACATTGCGGGAAGTTTTTGAATAATAACAACGTAAATTTTAATTGATACAAAATATTTTTAGGCTATATTCTGTGAAAATACATAAGGTGTTATCATTGTAAGCGAATGGAATAGGTTTGTCCACAAAAAAAAAAAACGTGCGTGATACTTTTTACATCTCTTTTTGATATTGAAAGTATTCATCAATTTATCAACATGTTTTAGAAAAGAATGTGCCTTTGTAATAATACGATTATTCAATCACAAAGTATTGTTTTGATCTTTCGTGAAATGTATTGTCTGTCTATTTAGCATAATGAAATACTTAAGGGCATCCCCGGAAAAATAGGTTGATATTGATTGTTTGGAAATTCTATAAAGTCTGATTTGATGATATTGATATGACATGAATAAAATAAATGTTGGTGTTGTGTAGTTCATGGTGTTAAAATTTGATGTTTAACATTATAATAATTTGTTGAAAAATATGATGAAAAAAATTGAACTGGAACATGCTTTGTTTTCATAAAAACCGTATTATGTGTCTATATACGCGTAGCTTTAAGATCTGTAACTTTGATGTTTAACTTTTCATTTAAACATTGTAGTTATTCAATAAAACTAAATAAACTACATTTATCCTGCGCGCGCGATTTTTCCGTCCCTGTCACTCTCAGTAAATTTGACGTAAGAGTGAGCGCAATAGCTGCAAAATTCGGGGAGGCCCTTAACTAATGAACAATGAGTCTCAAAAATTCTTAACATATTAAAGTTCCACCTTGTATATTATTATTTAATTACAGTTATTTTAAGAGTTATTGTGGCCGTAAAATCAATAACCTGATTTTTAGCAATAAATAAACATTAGATTTAGAGATTTGTGGTGTTAAGTTTTCAACAATAGAACCAGTATAAAAAAACACATTATAATTTGGGAATGCACAGAGAGTTATATAATACCTCTGATTATCTTTGATCCTATGCTGATGAGGCTGTGTAGTGTTGGCTTAGAAAAGCACTATCCCATTTGCTAAAGTAAGTGTTCGTTAGAAGCGGCTAAGAGTGATGGGAGACCCGTCACCAAAAACATTCATTTTACAATAAAAAGATAAAAAAGATAAAACATATTTATTTCAAAATAAAAAGAATTGTTCTCTATTTTTTGAACGTCACAAACTTACATATAAGTTAAATCTTACTCTACTGACTCTACTTCGGATTCGGAAGGTGTATTGTTGCGAGAAGAACCCGTAAGAAACTCAGCACTCACATTTTTCTTAGTCATATTACAATATTGGTCTATATGTCTGGAAATATCCTGAATAGAGCCCTGGTAACACCAAGCAGTTTCATCTATCATATAATCATTTAAACTTTAATAAGCTTTTAAATGAAGACTGCGTTTTATAATTGTTTGAATTATTTTCTGTTAGATTCAATATGTCATCAGGTATTTAATTATAAAATTTTACACATAACCCCATAAAATATGTATTTAGTTTTGACAATCTGTACTTTTGAATTAAAATTTTATTATTATGTCTAAGAAGAAGAAGAGGAGGAAGAAGGAAAGAAGAAGAGGAAGATATTGAAAGGAAAGTTAAAAAGGGAAACGCCGTGAATGGAGCCATGAACAATCTGATGTTGAGCCAGTCGTTGTCAGAAAAGGTTCGAATGGCTGTGCATAATGCTGTTCTGATTCCCACGCTGATGTATGGTAGTGAATGTTGGGCATGGCAGAAAAAGCATGAAAGTAGAGTTAATGCAGTGGAAATGAGATCCCTCAGAAGTATATGTAATGTAAGGCTGTGTGATAGAGTGAGATACTGTGATCCGTGAACGAGTAGGTTTGAAAGATGACGTAGTATGCAAGATAGAAAAAGGAATGTTGAGGTGGTTTGGGCACATAGAGAGGATGGATGGAAATAAAGTAGCGAAAAAAATATATAGAGCCAATGTGGATGGGAATGTTAGTAGAGGACGGCCTCGTAAAACGTTTCTTGACCAGATAGAAAACGTTCTTATAAAGGCGCGGGTCCGAAGTGAGAAGAATAAAAGAGCATGTATGAGAAGGATAATGAATGTAAGGGAAGCATGAGAGGTTTATCAAGATCGTACTAAGTGGCGATCGATAGTCTCTGCCTACCCGTGGCGTGAGTATAAGTAAGTAAGTATGTCTAAGACTTCTAGCATGTCTGTCACAGTTTTTGGAAAATGCTTTCAAATTTATTCTTACATACATGATGTTTTCATAAATATATTGACATGGCAGTGTCATTATATTTATGGTTTTAAACAATTCTCTAAGGGAATCTCGTGAACCTAAATTATAAATAGCTCTTATTGCTCTTTTCTGTAGAATGAATATGGACCCAACATCAGCAGCTCTGCCCCAGAGTAAAATGCCATTAGACATGATGCTATGAAAATAACTATAGTAAACTAAACGAGCGGTCTGTACATCAGTTAAATGTCTTATTTTTCTAACGACATAGGCAGCACTGCTTAGCCTGCCAGCTAGCGCGCTAATGTGGGGTCCCCATTGGAGCTTTGAGTCCAGATGTATCCCTAAGAAAACTGCGCTATCCGTAAATGGTATTTTTTTCATTATTTAATGTAATTTCACTATCAACACTTTTAACATTTGGTAATGCAAATTTAATACATTTGTTTTATTGGCATTTAGTACAAGATTCTTTGAAGCAAACCATGTTTGAATTTGGGAAACTGCATTATTTACATCGTCAATATTTTATGAATTTCTTTAAACGTCAGAAATTAAAGAAGTATCATCAACAAATAATACTATTTCAGACCTTTTCTCGACCAAAAACGGCACAACTTTAAAATTTAAAGTAATTTCATCACCAATAAACCCTAAACCTCGACCCTTTACTCAACGAAAAAATATAAAATTAAAACAAACTTAGAATATATTTTTGTGAATAAAGCAGGCCGCAGTCCTTTGCAAAGAAAAGTCTAAGGTACTCGTAAAAAAGAATCAACACTAAGCAATAGATTAAACATTATCTTATACCGTTCGCCACCACCGTGATAGCTCAGTAGGTAAAACACCGCTGATCATGCAGACGATGTGATTCGGGGTCGGGCCATCAGCAATTTGTCTTTTCTAGTTATGTTTTAACGGTTATCATGGTTGTTAACGGTGAGGGAAAACATGGTGAGAAAACCCACATAGCCAAAGTTGTACTCAAGTAGTTATTCATACAAAACAGCGATAGGCCTGCCCCCTATCACGTACTCATGCCAATCAAAGTACCTGCACCAACCCCTTTGTGAAAGTTTTAGTTGATATTAATTTTTCACTGCGTTCATCAATGAGTAATGGTCGTTTCATAAAATATAATAATATGCGATACTGCATAATTTTTATTATTTTATTTTCATATTTTTTCATATTACCCCTGTTTTTACACATGTATGTCCCCACCAAAGGTGTCGAGCCAACTAAATATCTTGATCTGGACATTGGTTAATTAGGTAAAGCTTTAGAACACTGCGCGAAACTCACATAGTATACGCTTTTTAAACTCTCGCGATTTGTAGACATTATATATAACAATAATCGGGATTAAGCAAGGAATATTTTTAAATCACTTACGTAATGGTAGTAACTTCATAATTTACCAACGATTACCCAACGAATATTTTTAAACCCGATTATACTTATATATAATACACATCGTAAATGATAAAGTTACTAGCTAAGTTACGGGACGCAATTTTAGACCTACTTCGAAAGTCTAGTAGTAGTACTAGTAGCAGGCCGTGTAATGCCGGCTTAGAATGTCACTACCCCTACCCATGGGTGTCATGAGAGACAACTAAGGTTAAAGTAAAGTTAAAGTTTTTAAGGTGGGTTTTAGGCGATGCGGTTGGAGACCCTACACCAACGGTACTTTATTTATTCCATCTTGTCCTATAAACGTTCAGATGTGGCTGAGGAGTTTTTAGCTCTGAAGCGCTGGCTACTCTTTTTTGCGATTTATGGCCGTGATTACATGCATGTATGTCCAGAAGTCACTTAATTTATAGTTATAGAATAAGATAGAAAACTCTTTATTGCGAATCACATTTTTTATTCACTTATTTTAAAAGTTTTTAGACTAGTCGCACAAATATTGTACATTTAAATCTAATAATTGAACATCATTACAAATGGCGCTTATTGAAGCTACATCTTTCAGACAATTAGTTTAGTATGAATACACCGTATTACTAATCTAAACTTACACTTATATCTAGTTAACATTCAAATAAAGCTACAAGAATATATAATGTGATGTCTCAGGTAGGCAAGGACAGTTTCCAGTTTGCACCACTTTGTCTCCTTCCGTTCCTTTACAATTTAAATATTAATTCTTCCTTCCGCTAGAATTTAAATATTGATTACTTGTGTTTACTCCAATCTAACAAGACTATCCATATATGACGATGATATCCATTATCGCTATTGTAACTGTTAGTGGATTCTTGACCTGGAATATAAAATCACTTAAAATGTTTCGCTGGCACACAAAAACTTAATAGATTTACGCCCGATTTCTGAATTGAGTATTTAAGCTGAGATCGACTTAAGTATCGTTTTGTCTTATCCAGTTGTTAAGATTTCAATGCGACAGAACGATACTTAAGTTGTTCTCAGCTGGAATACTCAATTCAGAACTCGGGCGTTATTTAAAACTCTTGTTCGAAACTTATCCTATATTTAACTTTCAAAGATGGCTAAGGTAATTTAATGTTTAAGCCCTGGTGATCCTTAGTTAGCTTGTAAAAAAAATATTTTTTAATTATTGTTAGTATAGAAATGAGGTCCCTCAGAAAAGTTTGTAATGTGAGGTTATGTGATCGTGTAAGGAATGACGTGATTCGTGAAAGATGTGGTGTGAAAGATGATATTGTAAGAAAGATAGAGAAAGGAATGTTGAGATGATTTGGGCATATAGAGAGGATGGATGACAGTAAATTGGTAAAAGAGATCTATAGAGCCAATGTGGAAGGTAATGTTAGTAGAGGACGACCTCGGAGGACACATTTGGATCAAATAGAAAATTTACTCAAAAAGGCAGGTGTCCGTAGTACGAAGAATAAAAGAGCATGTATGAAAAGACTGATGGATGTGAATGAAGCTAGAGAGGTTTGCCAGGATCGTACAAAGTGGCGATCGATAGTCTCTGCCTACCCCAATGGGAACTAACGGCGTGAGAATATGAATGTATGTATGTTAGTATTATTTATTTTGTAGAAACTAAATAGTAACCTCTTATATCAGCTACAAATGCTGCTCCTATGATAAACAATATCAGTAAAAGGATCTTCATTTTTCTTCTGTCCGATCTCTTAACCTAGTATGGTATTGTATTTTATAATAATTCCGAAGTCTTATATACTGTTTTTAATGTACTTATGATACTTGGGAAAAAACTATTTATTAAGTATCAATGATAACCATTGTACACAAAAATATAAAGTAAATATACTATTACAATACTGCCTTATAATCGATACAAAAATAGAATGAAACTATTCAGAAAGTTAACCTCGAGGCATTGTAGAATCTGTATGGCAACAAACATAATGGACCATGTAGTAAATACAAAAATTAAAAAAAAGTACAAAGGTAACAAGATATTATATTGTAACGTCGTGTATACATACAAATACTCACGGCCATAGATCCCAAAAAGGGGAAGCCAGAGCTTTAGAACTAGAATTTCCTCAGCCAGGAAATTGACGAGGGAGACGACGTTGGAAATAAAGTATTATTTGTGATGGGACTGCAACCGCATCGCCCAAAACCCACTTAAAAAACCTTACTTTAACCTTAGTAGTCTCTCATGACACCCATGGGTAGGGGTAGTGACATTCTAAGCCGGCATTACGCGGCCTGCTACTAGTACTACAACTCGAATTTCGAAGATGGTCTAAAATCGCATCCCGTAACTTAGCTGGTAACTTTATCATTTACGATGTGTATTATATATAAGTATAATCGGGTTTAAAAATATTCGTTGGTTAATCGTAGGTAAATTATGAAGTTACTACACTTACGTAAGTGATTTAAAAATATTCCTTGCTTAATCCCGATTATTGTTATGTATAATGTCTACAAACCGCGAGAGTTTAAAAAGCGTATACGATAGTGTTGCCCAAATTCAGTCTTGGTCTTGCAGTCTTGGTCTTGTTCTTGCGTTTTTGCAAGACCAAGACCAAGAACAAGACCGCGTATTTTTAGCAAGACCAAGACCAAGACTGACCGTGCAAGACTTGAGCAAGAACAAGACATAGCCTGCAAGACTCTTGCGTCTTGCAGTTAGGACTTAGCGCTATTTCACTGAGTAGTTAGGTGTAACAGTTCGGTGGATAGGTAGGTACGCTTAGGAATTCTATGAGACGCAAAAAACTGTATCAACGAATATGAAAAACTGGACCTATGCGCATTACGACTAATACCATAAACATAGCGAATAAAAATATTATTAAAATCAAACTGAGTGCATGCATAGTTATGTTTTAACCATCGGCACTTTGATAATGCGGCATCAAAGGTTTTGTACTTACTTCTCAAAGAAATTTGCCGCTTTTCGGAAGTACATGGTTATGATACACGCGCCGGCGGCTTCTTTTGAAATCTAAAACAATCGTTGCCGCCACGCTGAAATCATAACATTTGACACTATTTGATTGCCATATATATGACGCCATAGGGCGTAGCGTAGGTATACTCATGCAAAATAATTTCGATTTTTTTTACACGCTTTATATTATTGTTTGATTTGCGGCGGCATCCTTATCATAGAGCCGGTACGTGGCGAGGCGGCGCGGTAGAAAGCAAGGAAACGTACTATAAATAAAGGAATTATTTTAATTCCAGTTACTTCCATGGAAAACGACATATAGGTGTTAGGATAATAAGCTTAGTGTCAAGCCATTTTAGGTATTCATGTAATTATCATGTCAGTCAATATCAATATCGTAATCAATATCAGTCATGTAATAGTAAAGTTTGATAGTTTAACTTGATCGGAAGTCAATTTAATATTTTATGAAAAGTAAACTTGACAAATGTCTTTTTTTTAATAACTAAGACAGACGCTAACTTAAATGGAAGTGTATTTAATTATTTTATCGGTTATCAATTTGGTTAAATATTGATTTGATTGTATTTTTGAGTAGATAACCGTTTTGACATTATATTTTATAATATAAACCAGTTGCTAGCTGGAACGGATGTTGTTTAAAACGGTATCTTAAGCGGATATCCGGTTTGGTGGAGGATTGGATAGAAAAGAGAGGAGGACGCGTAGTTTTTGTATGTGGAATTAGAAAATATTGTGAATAAGTGTGTAACGAGCAATATAATCGAGATAAGTGAAAGGATATCGAAGTTTTATTTATGTACTGACCACCCGTCTAATATAGGTCAGTTGATTTTTCGAATTTCTTATCAAATCTTCAGTTATTTATTAATCTGCTTGATCTTTACTATTGCTATATTCATTCAAGCTCACAATGTTCCAATTCTAATACGTTTTTCTAAGATTTAAAGTAAACTTTAATAAATAGTAATAGACGTATTAGTCGTATTAGACTTAATAGTAATAGGTAATTGCAAGACTTGCAAGACTCTTGCTGCAAGACCAAGACCAAGACCAAGACTGGGAGCGCAAGACCAAGACCAAGACCAAGACCAGGTGTATTGGCGCAAGACCAAGACCAAGACTGGCTAAGTCTCGTCTTGTTCTTGCGTTTGGGCAACACTAGTATACGACGTGAGTTTCGCGCAATGTTCTAAAGCTTTACCTAATTAACAAATATCCAGATCAAGATATTTAGTTGGCTCGACACCTTTGGTGGGGACATATATATGTAAAAGAAAATGGGATAAAATGAATGAAATTTATGCAGTATCGTTCGTACATTCTAAGCCGGCACTACACTTCAGTGTATTGTTCTGCCGGCACTACACTTCAATGATAAAACATTGGATGTCCGTACACGTAGCCCCAAACAATTATTTTCAATTATATTAAATGTCTTCAGAAATTATTTTTATTGCTATTTTATAATTTGTTTGTATTGATTATTTTTTAATTCTATTTTTATTTTAATGCTAATTTAATATGATTTTAATTTTAATTAACACAGCCTGATTTTATTTTATGTCTATCTGTAGATGTGTAAGATTTTTAATAATGTCGTGAATTTTATTTTAATTTCTTTTTGTGTTGTCTCACCTGTATATGGAATGTTTTAATTTCCGAAATAAATGATTATTTTGGGAATACTTTTAGTTTCTCGCCTCTCCCATGGCCGAAACAGAAAATTAGAATTTTAAATGGGAGAGTACGTATATGTATGCATATACTAACGCAATATTTGCCTACCCAAATGGGAAGTGATGGCGTGAGTATATGTATGCATATTTGAAACAATACGTATCTGCCGACTCCAAAAGGAAATAATGGCGGGAGTTTACATATGTATGAATGTAATTAAAATTATCTGCTTACCACAATCGGAGGTAATGGCGTGATTATATGTGTGTATGTATGTAATTAAACGTATCTGCTTACTCCGATGGGAAGTTAAAGCGTGAATATTTATAATATAATATTACTTGCATGTATGTGATAAAACGTATTTACCTACCCCAATCGGAAATGATAGCGTGAGTATATGTATGTAAGTATGATTATAATCATACATATCTGCCTTCCCCTATGGGAAGTGATGGCGTTAGTATGTGTATGCATATATATGTCCGATGGGTAATAATGGCGGGAGTTCATGTATGTATGTATGCAATTAAACTTATCTGTCTACCACAATGGGAAGTGATGGCGTGAGCATATGTATATCTGCTATAAAACTTTTTCATCTTTTTTTTGTTTACGTAATTTGCAATCATTTTTTCGGCCATGGGAGAGGTAAGAATCTTAAATGATTTAGTAGAAATAAAATTGACGGTGAAAGAGATATATAGAGCCAATGTGGAAGGTAATGTTAGTAGAGGACGACCTCGGAGGACACATTTGGATCAAATAGAAAATGTGCTCAAAAAGGCAGGTGTCCGCAGTATGAAGAATAAAAGAGCATGTATGAAAAGATTGATGGATTTAAACGAAGCCAGAGAGGTGTGCCAGGATCGTACAAAGTGGCGATCGATAGTCTCTGCCTACCCCAATGGGAACTAACGGCGTGAGTAGATGTATGTATGTATGTATGTAAAATTTCAAAGCGCCACTAGGACAGCAAAAGCTCCTAAATTCTCAATTGAGAAATCTCCTATTTTAAGACCATACTCCATACAGTCCTGAACTAAGCCTTAATAATATCCATACATACCCTTGAAACTAGAAAACTTTAAAATTTGGTGAAGAAGCTGTCGACGCTTCGAAATTTTCAGGCTATGATGACTAATTGATTTATACGCATATCAGAAAAACAAATTTAAGCTTTGTTAGTACAATGCAAATACTAAAGTTACAATATACTGCCGTGTAGTGCCGGCTTAGAATGTCACTACCCCACTACTCACGGGTGTCGTAAGAGGTGACTAAGGGTGTGGGGCTTTTTTAAATGGTTTTTGGGCGATGCGGTTGGAGACTCATCCCCAACAATACTTTATTTCAACCATCTTCTCCCCCATCAATTTCCAAATGTGGCTGAAGAATTTCCAGCTCTAAAGCTCTGGCTTCTAGGGATATTTAGATGTAAGTATGTATGTTTTGCAATATTTGTATTAACTGTATGGTAAATTTAATGTAATGTAATGTAAACGAAGCTAGAGAGGTTTGTCAGGATCGTACGAAGTGGCGATAGATAGTCTCTGCCTACCCCGATGGGAACTAATGGCGTGAGTATATGTATGTATGTAACTACATGGTCCATTATATTAGTTGCCAAAACTGATTCTACAATGCCTCGAGGTTAACTGTCTAAATAGTTCAATTCTCTTTTTGTATGAATTTATAAAGCAGTATTGTAATACTATAATATTTACATTATATTTTTGTATACAATGGTTACCATTGATACTTAATATTTTTTTTTTTAAATATCATAAGTACATTGAAAATAGTATATAAGACTTCGGAATTATTATTAAACACAATACCATACTAGGTTAAGAGATCAGACAGAAGAAAAATGAAGATCCTTTTACTGATATTGTTTATCATAGGAGCAGCATTTGTAGCTGATATAAGAGGTTACTATTTAGTTTCTACAAAATAAATAGTACTAACAATAATTAAAAAATATTTTTTTTTACAATCTAACAAAGAATAACCAGGGCTTCAGCATTAAAATACCTTAGCCATCTTTGAAAGTTAAATATAGGATAAGTTTCCAACAAGAGATTTAACTAACACCCGAACTCTGAATTGAGTATTCCAGCTGAGAACAACTTAAGTATCGTACTGTCGCATTGAAATCTTAACAACTGAATGAGACAAAACGATACTTAAGTTGTTCTCAGCTTGAATACTCAATTCAGAAATCGGGCGTAAATCTATAAAGTTTTTGTGTGCCAGCGAAACATTTTAAGTGATTTTATATTCCAGGTCAAGAATCCACTAAAAGTTACAATAGCGATAATGGATATCCTCGTTATATGTTTCGCATAAAATTTGGACACCTCTCCTTGTTAGATTGGAGTAAACACATGTAATCAATATTTAAATTCTAACTGAACGAAGAATCAATATTTAAATTGTAAAGGAACGGAAGGAGACAAAGTGGTACCAACTGGAAACTGTCATTGCCTACCTGAGACATCACATTATATATTCTTGTTGTATGTTAACTAGATAAAAGTGTAAGTTTAGATTAGTACTACGGTGTATTCATACTAACCCAATTGTCTGAAAGATGTAGCTTCAATAAGCGCCTTTTGTACTGATGTTCAATTATTAGATTTAAATGTACAATATTTGTGCGACTAGTCAGAAAACTTTTAAAATAAGTAAATAAAAAATGTGATTACCAATAAAGAGTTTTCTATCTTATTCTATAAATATAAATTGAGAGACTTCTGAACAAGGAGGTTTATTCAAATAACAAATTACAAATATTTACAATCATGGTATAAAAAATCAATTAAAACTAAATATATATATATATTACAAACAAAAATTTCGTGAAATTCATCGTTGTCGGTGTAGGGTAACGTGCCCAAAATGCTAGCAGCATTTCCTCTTTGGATGGCCAAGCTAATGCGTTGGCCGAGGTAGCTGCCAGCTCTGGGATCACCACACACTTCCACAAGGCGAACGGACAGTTCTTTAAAGAACAGCCGCGCCTCGTTGCCCCACGGGCCGAGAGTTTCAACGGCGAAAGGTATGAAATGATAGTCATTTATTAATACTGAGTATTTACGCCGTTTGAAACTCTCGGCGTTGGCAGCAGCAGTACCTGCACGCGCCGCCGACCCGGATAAATGGCAAGGCGCAAGAGTGTCGACACAGGTTGCATCCCATATCAGCGCCCTGCCATTTCTCCAAGGCAACAAAGTCATACCATCAGGTCTCCTGCCATCGTCCCGTATTAATCCAGGAGGTTCCAAGGTCGCTGGCACGTGGGCGCTGACAAGAGCCCGACGGATGATATCATTTAAGGCAGCATGTCGTGATAGGCGACCTGCACTGCGGGGGCATGAAAGTCCGTGGTGGCCCCATTGGTCAACCTGTACTCCACAACGACAACGATGAATTTCATTGATTTTGGCACCAACTCTCAAACATACTCCCAAACAAAAAGTCGACCTGTCCAGTAACGTACCAATCGCCTCAGAAGGTAATGCATTCAACCAGTATCCCGACTCAGGCTCCATAGAGGCCATGAGACGAGCACGCTGTGCAGGATCGGAAGCAGAGTTCAAGAGGTTTAATTGAATCCGCCCGCACAGAATGTCATCCCAAGACCTCTGAGAAGCCATGTTTGTCGGAACACTCGAATCTGGACCAAGCAATGCATATATGCATGTAATCACGGCCATAAATCGCAAAAAGGGGTAGCCAGCGCTTCAGAGCTAGAAACTCCTCAGCCACATCTGAACGTTTATAGGGGACAAGATGGAATAAATAAAGTACCGTTGGTGTAGGGTCTCCAACCGCATCGCCTAAAACCCACTTTAAAAACCTTACTTTAATCTTAGTTGTCTCTCATGACACCCATGGGTAGGGGTAGTGACATTCTAAGCCGGCATTACACGGCCTGCTACTAGTACTACTACTCGACTTTCGAAGTAGGTCTAAAATCGCATCCCGTAACTTAGCTAGTAACTTTATCATTTACGCTGTGTATTATACACAAGTATAATCGGGTTTAAAAATATTCGTTGGTTAATCGTTGGTAAATTATGAAGTTACTACACTTACGTAAGTGATTTAAAAATATTCCTTGCTTAATCCCGATTATTGTTATGTATAATGTCTACAAACCGCGAGAGTTTAAAAAGCGTATACGACGTGAGTTTCGCGCAATGTTCTAAAGCTTTACCTAATTAACAAATGTCCAGATCAAGATATTTAGTTGGCTCGACACCTTTGGTGGGGACATATATGTGTAAAAGAAAATGGGATAAAATGAATGAAATTTATGCAGTATCGTTCGTACATTCTAAGCCGGTACTACACTTCAGTGTATTGTACTGCCGGCACTACACTTCAATGATAAAACATTGGATGTCCGTACACGTAGCCCCACACAATTACTTTCAATTATATTAAATGTCTTCAGAAATTATTTTTATTGCTATTTTATAATTTGTTTGTATTGATTATTTTTTAATTCTATTTTTTTTTGTATGCTAATTTAATATGATTTTAATTTTAATTAACACAGCCTGATTTTATTTTATGTCTATCTGTAGATGTGTAAGATTTTTAATAATGTCGTGAATTTTATTTTAATTTCTTTTTGTGTTGTCTCACCTGTATATGGAATGTTTTAATTTCCGAAATAAATGATTATTTTGGGAATACTTTTAGTTTCTCGCCTCTCCCATGGCCGAAACAGAAAATTAGAATTTTAAATGGGAGAGTACGTATATGTATGCATATACTAACGCAATATTTGCCTACCCAAATAAGAAGTGATGGCGTGAGTATATGTATGCATATTTGAAACAATACGTATCTGCCGACTCCAAAAGGAAATAATGGCGGGAGTTTACATATGTATGAATGTAATTAAAATTATCTGCTTACCACAATCGGAGGTAATGGCGTGATTATATGTGTGTATGTATGTAATTAAACGTATCTGCTTACTCCGATGGGAAGTTAAAGCGTGAATATTTATAATATAATATTACTTGCATGTATGTGATAAAACGTATTTACCTACCCCAATCGGAAATGATAGCGTGAGTATATGTATGTAAGTATGAATATAATTATACATATCTGCCTTCCCCTATGGGAAGTGATGGCGTCAGTATGTGTATGAATATATAAGTCCGATGGGTAATAATGGCGGGAGTTCATATATGTATGTATGTAATTAAACTTATCTGTCTACCACAATGGGAAGTGATGGCGTGAGCATATGTATATCTGCTATAAAACTTTTTCATCTTTTTTTTGTTTACGTAATTTGCAATCATTTTTTCGGCCATGGGAGAGGTAAGAATCTTAAATGATATACATACATACATACATACATACATACAGATGCTCACGCCGTTAGTTCCCATTGGGGTAGGCAGAGACTATCGATCGCCACTTTGTACGATCCTGGCACACCTCTCTGGCTTAGTTTACATCCATCAATCTTTTCATACATGCTCTTTTATTCTTCATACTGCGGACACCTGCCTTTTTGAGCACATTTTCTATTTGATCCAAATGTGTCCTCCGAGGTCGTCCTCTACTAACATTACCTTCCACATTGGCTCTATATATCTCTACAAAAAAGGAGATCCTATGAGCCTAGACAACTACAGGCCAATAAGCTTACAACAAACAATTTACAAAGTATTCGCAACTCTACTTTTAAAAAGGATATCTAAAATGCTGGACAGTAACCAACCTAGAGAACAAGCTGGATTCCGAAAGAACTACTCTACCACAGACCATATATTCACAATCACACAACTAATTGAAAAATGCACAGAGTATAATAAAAAGCTCTATATTGCCTTTATAGATTATTGCAAAGCTTTTGACTCTATTAAGCACGAACCCCTATGGCAGGCTTTGGTAGAGCAAGGCGTAGAGACAGCCTACATTGATATACTAAAAGAAATCTACAAAAATAGTAAGGGAATCGTTAAACTAGAGAGAAAAGGAGAACCATTCAACATACAACGAGGAGTAAAACAAGGCGACCCGGTTTCGCCCAACCTGTTCACAGCATTATTAGAACAAATTTTTAGACAACTAAGTTGGGATGAAATCGGTGTGAATATTAATGGAGAAGTCCTTAACAATCTTAGATTCGCTGACGATATTGTTCTCATTGCAGAAAGCCACGAGACCCTAGTCCACATGATAGAAACGCTTGACCAACAGAGTAAAAACTGTGGGCTTCAGATGAACAAGCAAAAAACGTTTGCCATGACAAACTATCAAAAAATCCCTATCAAAATAGCAGAACACACCATAGATTACGTAGAAGAGTACATTTACTTAGGACAAAATATTACATTCGCTGATCAAACATCTAGAGAAGTAGAACGAAGAATAAAAAAAGCGTGGGGCAAATACTGGAGTCTCAAGGATGTATTCAAGTCCAAGCTTCCGACACATCTTAAAAAGAAAGCGATGGACACGATTGTTCTTCCCACCCTACTCTACGGGTGTCAAACTTGGACCCTTACTAAAAATATCGTTCAAAAACTTAATGTGTTTCAGAGAGCAGCTGAACGGAGCATGCTAAACATCAAGCTAAAACACAGGGTACGAAACACATCACTCAGAAATATGACCAAGGTGACAGACGCCGTAGAGCTAGCATGCAGACTCAAGTGGAGATGGGCAGGTCACGTCACGAGAACAACTGACAACCGGTGGAGTGAGAGACTCCTTCACTGGTATCCCAGAGAAGCGACGAGGCCACGCGGCAGACCACGGCGGCGCTGGGCGGACGACATCGTGCAGTTGGCTGGCGCTACGTGGACCCGCACAGCCAAGCAGAGAGGCAAATGGAAGGGGTTGGAGGAGGCCTACGCCCAAAAATGGGTGTCTCACATAAAAGAATAAAATGTATAAATAAGAATAAATTATAACACTAAAAATAAATTAAATGCAGTTAAACGTTAAATGATAAATATTTTTAAACAAATGATGTAATGCTGTATATATTATATTTGTAAATAATTTTAATTTTAATTTATAATTTTAATTTATAATTTTGATTTTAAAATTTTAATTTATATTAATTACATCTGATGGTAAAAATTTATTGTTATGTAATGAATGTTATATTTTAAGTGCATAATTAATAATAATTTGTATTTTTAAGTTGAAATGTAAAAAATTTAAGTGAGAAATAAATGGCTTTATTATTATTATTATTATTATTCTACTCACGGGTGTCGTAAGAGGTGACTAAGGGTGTGGGGCTTTTTTAAATGGTTTTTGGGCGATGCGGTTGGAGACTCATCACCAACAATACTTTATTTTTATTAATTATTAATTTAATTAATTTAAATATCTGGGGCATATTGTTACCGACGACCTCAAAGACCAAGAGGATATAATAAGAAGTCCGCTGTAATATGCTGATTCGTAGATTTGCTCGGTGTAGCAAAGAGGTCAAAATAAGTCTATTTAAAGCCTACTGTCAGGTATTTTTATACGTGCACCCTATGGACCAGATATACGCAGCGGGCCATCACTGCTCTGCGAGTCCAATACAATAATGGTTTCAGAATGTTGTTTGGGCTGCCTCGCTTCTGTAGTGCTTCGGGCATGTTTGCGCAGAACCGTACAGACGACTTTTATACCATTATGCGCAAAAAAGCCGCTTCATTGCTCTGCAGGGTACGGTGCAGCCTTAACTCTATCCTGAGGACCATAGCAGGGCGCTACGATTCCCCAATAATGCAGCACCTTGCGCGGGTGCTAATTGACTGATTAAATAATAAATAGATAATACTGTATACTAACATAAGCTAAGATAATTGGAGCGAAGCTTCATTTACCCCCGACTTTTGCATTTCGTTGTGATCGTACTCCTCCCAAACGGCTCAACTCAGAACCCTGAAATTTTGCATGGTTGTCAAGGATTATGTCTAGATGGTTTATGTCAATTTTGATAAAAATCGGACGAATAATCACCATTAAAAAATTATAATGTTAGTATATGGAAAAATTACGTAAACAATGCCAGCGCGTGAAAATAGAATCTATATTAATAATTTCGTCACGGGGTACGGTAGACTCGATCGAAACCTTACCTGAATAATAATACATAAAAAAATAATGATTTTGAGTCGACAACATCTATCCGCAAAATTCGGATTGTCGAGTACTTTGCTAAATTTTAATGGTGCTGATTGCTGACAAACAAATCTTAGTCGCCATATTGACTGTCACCCGATGACATAAACGTTCCGTTTCATAATGTTTTTCAATCGTTTCGCAAAGGACAAGGAGGTTTCGATTGAGTCTACCATACTCCTTAACGAAATTCTCTTACTCCTTCAGTCGTTGACGTTCCTCGATAATATTGTTTTTGCCACTTTTGTATCCGCTGTAGTGCATCACCAAATTGTAGTGCAGACTTCCAAACTACAATAAGCCTAGCAATTACGCAAGCAGGAACTTAGAACACGTTTGTTCGAATTCATGACTTATATCTATTCCAGTCAGTAATGACTAATGACAGTTTCTGCGTCTCTATTTGTATTAATTTGTTCTGATTGTACTCATTATGCCGAAAATCGTATTGAAGTAGTTGAAGTATTTCATAAAATCTTTCATTGGTTGTGTATTTGTTTGTTGTTTCTCCTTGCATTTGGTAAATATTGTCACAATTCTGGCAAGTGGATGCAGCGAAGGGCTCTTCGTAACGATGGCAAATTTAGTATATTTGTCGGTATTCAGCCATACGCTAGGATACCCCTTATTGTTCGATAGGCCCCTTTAGGCCGCGCGCAGTATTCGCTCCTTTTATTGGCATCCGACGGTCCCATGCCAACCTAGTAATGTTACTAACTCTATGGACCCTTGTTGTCTGATTGCATAAATAAATAATAATAATAATATTTTCCACCATCTTCTCCCCCATCAATTTCCAAATGTGGCTGAAGAGTTTCCAGCTCTAAAGCTCTGGCTACCCCTTCTAGGGATATTTAGATGTAAATATGTATGTTTTGTAATATTTGTATTAACTACATGGTAAATTTAATGTAATGTAATGTAAACGAAGCTAGAGAGGTTTGTCAGGATCGTACGAAGTGGCGATAGATAGTCTCTGCCTACCCCGATGGGAACTAATGGCGTGAGTATATGTATGTATGTAACTACATGGTCCATTATATTAGTTGCCAAAACAGATTCTACAATGCCTCGAGGTTAACTGTCTAAATAGTTCAATTCTCTTTTTGTATGAATTTATAAAGCAGTATTGTAATACTATAATATTTACATTATATTTTTGTATACAATGGTTACCATTGATACTTAATAAAAAAATTTTTTTAAATATCATAAGTACATTGAAAATAGTATATAAGACTTCGGAATTATTATTAAACACAATACCATACTAGGTTAAGAGATCGGACAGAAGAAAAATGAAGATCCTTTTACTGATATTGTTTATCATAGGAGCAGCATTTGTAGCTGATATAAGAGGTTACTATTTAGTTTCTACAAAATAAATAATACTAACAATAATTAAAAAATATATTTTTTTACAAGCTAACTAAGGATAACCAGGGCTTCAGCATTAAAATACCTTAGCCATCTTTGAAAGTTAAATATAGGATAAGTTTCGAACAAGAGTTTTAAATAACGCCCGAATTCTGAATTGAGTATTCCAGCTGAGAACAACTTAAGTATTGTACTGTCGCATTGAAATCTTAACAACTGAATGAGACAAAACGATACTTAAGTTGTTCTCAGCTTGAATACTCAATTCAGAAATCGGGCGTAAATCTATAAAGTTTTTGTGTGCCAGCGAAACATTTTAAGTGATTTTATATTCCAGGTCAAGAATCCACTAACAGTTACAATAGCAATAATGGATATCCTCGCAATATGTTTCGCATAAAATTTGGACACCTCTCCTTGTTAGATTGGAGTAAACACGAGTAATCAAAATTTAAATTCTAACTGAAGGAAGAATCAATATTTAAATTGTAAAAGACCGGAAGGAGACAAAGTGGTGCAAACTGGAAACTGTCATTGCCTACCTGAGACATCACATTATATATTCTTGTTGTATGTTAACTAGCTATAAGTGTAAGTTTAGATTAGGACTACGGTGTATTCATACTAATTGACTAAAAGATGTAGCTTCAATAAGTGACATTTGTACCGATGTTAAATTATTAGACTTAAATATACAATATTTGTGCGACTAGTCAAATAACTCTCAAAATAAGTGAATAAAAAAATGTTATTAACGATAAAGAATTTTCTATCTTATTCTATAACTATAAATTGAGAGACTTCTGAACATCCATGCATGTAATCACGGCCATAAATCGCAAAAAGGGGTAGCCAGCACTTCAAAGCTAGAAAAAGATGGAATAAATAAAGTACCGTTGGTGTTGGTTCTCCAACCGCATCGCCCAAAACCCACTTAAAAACCCCATACCCTAGTCTCTTACGACACCCATGGGTAGAAAGGGGTAGTGACATTCAAAGCCGGCATTACACGGCCTGCTACTAGTACTACTACTCAACTTTCGAAGTAGGTCTAAAATCGCATCCCGTAACTTAGCTAGTAACTTTATCATTTACGATGTGTATTATATATAAGTATAATCGGGTTTAAAAATATTCGTTGGTTAATCGTTGGTAAATTATGAAGTTACTATACTTAGTCATGTGACAGTGTATTCGTACAAAACGGCGATAGGCCTGCCCCCTATCACGTGAGTACACTGTCTAAGCAAAACGTGGGTACCTTCTCTGGACACTAGATGGCGCTGCCATGTGAGTTCTTGGTACCTCTGCCAACCCTTTGGGATAAACGGCGTGAACGTTTATGTTATGTTATGTTTATACTGACGTAAGTGATTTAAAAATATTCCTTGCTTAATCCCGATTATTGTTATATATAATGTCTACAAACCGCGAGAGTTTAAAAAACGTATGCTATGTGTGTTTCTCACAATGTTCTAATGCTTTACAATTAACAAATGTTCAGATCAAGATATTTAGTTGGCTCGACACCTTTGGTCCCCACCAAATGTGTGTGAAAATAGGGGTAATATGAAAAAATATGAAAATAAAAATTATGCAGTATCGCATATTATTATATTTTATGAAACGACCATTACTTATTGATGAACGCAATGCAAAATTAATCTCACCTAAAACCTTCACGATGGGGTAAAAGATGAAGATAAAAGATAATAGTATAGGATCCCGCTATAAGACGACCTTCACCGGGCTGGTTAATGGATGAAAGATATTTTCTAATAAATAAAATATGTCAATAAATATATTGCGAATGGGTTGTCTGAAAAATTTCAGTCCAGAGTATGATTAATTAATAATTAAAAAATCATATTTTTTTTTCAATCACACTGGCTTGGTTAATGAACAAATTCTATTCCAATCGAAAATATGAAACCTATAGAATATATAAACGTTAGGTTGTCTATTTATTTCCCGTCACAACTCTTGGGTTGGCAGGTATACACAGGTAAATCGATACTAGTAACTTGCACCGATCCGGTTAATGAATTAAACTAAATTAAAAATAAAGATAATTTTATTACGAACACGGTGGTATAGGGTTGTCTGCAGAAAATCAGTCCTGAATTGCGGTTGTCGAATTTTAAAAAGTAAAATATTGCTGCGAGTGAGTACGTGCGACAGCGAGGTCCCAGCAAACTATCCCATGCGATAGAAGAGGACACAGCATTGCAGCTGTGTATAGTTTGTGGGTTGAATGAATGATGTAATTGTAAAATGATGTTTTGATTATTTTGTTAGGAAATATGCACAAAATTTCAGAATCAGAAATTTGGCTTGCCACTTCAGCAACAAAAAAGACTAGTAATCAACCTGTTGATTGCATTAATTGCACCGATCTAGCATTGAAGTTAGGACTCAAATTGTGCCAAAGTCTTCCCGCCTTCCATGCGTTCACAGGTTGCGATTACACGGCTGCATTTCACAATAAAGGAAAAGTAAAACCTTTTAAGCTGCTTTCGGGTAATGAAAAATATCAAACAGTTTTTGCGTCACTAACAGATGAAGCTGACATTTTCATTAACGAAAAAATGAACACCGTTCAAGAATTTACTGCCAATATGTATGGCGTCAAGAACTGCATCAAAGTGAATGATGCGATATATCGCATTTTTCTGAAGAAATATTCTGACAAAGAAGACAGCGAGCAGTTTTTAAAAAAAATAAAAGGCTTCGACTCCAACTCTATACCACCATGCTGGATATCATTGATTCAGAAATTTTTAAGAACTATTTTCGTAAATTCCATGTGGCTTAATGCAGCGGATCCAGTATGCGTAAAACTTCAACGTGAAAACTGCGGTTGGTTCTTCGATGGATATTTAAAACCAGTAGGATTAATTGGGGATCATACGCCTTTAAGAATAGAAGATATTGTCGAAACGACTGAAACAGAAAACGATGATAAAGAATTTTCTGATATTGAAGATCACAATTACATGTCTGATGACTCGGATCCTGAATAATTTGAAAATTTTTAAAACTTTAGTACCTATTTGTATTTTGTTACAATAAAAAGATTTTTTTTTTTTATTTTTGTTTTTTTTTCGTCTGCTGATAACTTTTATTTACCTTTTTATTTACTAAAGATGTATATACTTTAATATCACATAAAATATAACATAACATAAACATAACATAACATAAACGTTCACGCCGAATATCCCCGAAGGGGTTGGCAGAGGTACTAATACTTCTGAACATCACGTGACTTTGTCACCTGGTGTTCAGAGTACCCACGTTTTGCATGGACCGTTTACTCACGTGATAGGGGGCAGGCCTATCGCCGTTTTGTACGAATACACTGTCACATGACTAAGTACAACTCAGCCATGTGGGTTTCCTCACGATGTTTTCCCTCACCGTTAACAACCATGATAAATTAACCACACATATGTCTTTAGAAAAGACAAATTGGTGTAGGCCCGACCCAGGATTCGAACACTAGTCGCTTGCACGATAACCAAGTGTTCTACCCACTGGGCTATCACGGTAGCATTATATAAAATATATACACACATATGTAATTCATTTATAAAAAGAAACATTTAACAAAACTTTCTTCTATATTTTAATATTAAGCTACTCCAAAATGACGCGTAGCATTTACTAGTCTATCGCTATCTTTTTCGTTTTCACCGACAAATAGCATGCGCGCTCTCTTGTTCATTCAACCCACAAACTATACACAGCTGCAATGCTGTGTCCTCTTCTACCGCATGGGATAGTTTGCTGGGACCTCGCTGTCGCACGTACTCACTCGCAGCAATATTTTACTTTTTAAAATTCGACAACCGCAATTCAGGACTGATTTTCTGCAGACAACCCTATACCACCGTGTTCGTAATAAAATTATCTTTATTTTTATTTTAGTTTCATTCATTAACCGGACCGGTGCAAGTTACTAGTATCGATTTACCTGTTTATACCTGCCAACCCAAGAAATGCGACGGGAAATAAATAGACAACCTAACGTTTTTATATTCTATAGGTTTCATATTTTCGATTGGAATAGAATTTGTTCATTAACCAAGCCAGTGTGATTGAAAAAAAAATATGATTTTTTAATTATTAATTAATCATACTCTGGACTGAAATTTTTCAGACAACCCATTCGCAATATATTTATTGACATATTTTATTTAATAAAAAATATCTTTCATCCATTAACCAGCCCGGTGAAGGTCGTCTTATAGCGGGATCTTAGACTAAAAGATAAAAAATATTTATTTCAAAATAAAAAGAATTGTTCTCTATTTTTTGAACGTCACAAACTTACGTATAAGTTAAATCTTACTCTACTGACTCTACTTCGGATTCGGAAGGTGTATTGTTGCGAGAAGAACCCGTAAGAAACTCAGCAACACACATCTTTTCTTAGTCATATTACAATATTGGTGTATGTCTGGAAATATCCTGAATAGAGCCCTGGTGACACCAAGCAGTTTCATCTATCATATAATCATTTAAACTGTAATAAGCTTTTAAATGAAGACTGCGTTTTATAATTACTTTGAATTTCTTTTCTGTTAGATTCAAAATGCCATCAGGTATTTTATTATAAAATTTTACACATAACCCCATAAAAGATGTATTTATTTTTGACAATCTGTACTTTTGAATTGAAATTTTATTATTATCTCTAAGACTTCTAGTATGTCTGTCACAGTTTTTGGAAAATGCTTTCAATTTTTTTCTCACATACATGATGTTTTCATAAATATATTGACATGGCAGTGTCATTATATTTATGGTTTTAAACAATTCTCTCAGGGAATCTCGTGAACCTAAATTATAAATAGCTCTTATTGCTCTTTTCTGTAAAATGAATATGGACCCAACATCAGCAGCTCTGCCCCAGAGTAAAATGCCATAAGACATGATGCTATGAAAATAACTATAGTAAACTAAACGAGCTGTCTGTACATCAGTTAAATGTCTTATTTTTCTAACGGCATAGGCAGCACTGCTTAGCCTGCCAGCTAGCGCGCTAATGTGGGGTCCCCATTGGAGCTTTGAGTATAGATGTATCCCTAAGAAAACTGCGCTGTCCGTAAATGGTAATTTTTCATTATTTAATGTAATTTCATTATCAACACTTTTAACATTTGGTAATGCAAATTTAATACATTTGGTTTTTTTGGCATTTAGTACAAGATTATTTGAAGCAAACCATGTTTGAATTTGGGAAACTGCATTATTTACATCGTCAATATTTTCCGAATTCCTTTTAACGTCAAAAATTAAAGAAGTATCATCAGCAAATAATACTATTTCAGACCTTTTCTCGACCATGAACGGCAAATCATTAATATATACTAGAAACAAAAATGGGCCTAATATAGATCCCTGTGGAACACCCATTTTTACATGAGTTCCAGATGATTTTATTTTATCGATTTGCACTTTTTGTATTCGATCTGAGAAGTAGGACTTTTTTAATTTAAGTGCATCACCTTCGATGCCATAATGTCCCAATTTTATGAATAAAATATTATGATCTGCACAATCAAACGCTTTTGTAAGATCGCAGAAGAAACCGATTGCATCATTCTTAAGTTCCCACGAACCAAAAATATGTTTAATTAGGGCAACGCCTGCGTCAGTGGTAGAGCGGCCTTTCGTGAAACCAAATTGTTTAGGGTGAAACAAATTGTTGGAACTAAAATGCAAGAGCAGTTGATTAAGCATAAGTTTTTCAAATATTTTACTCATAACTGGTAGTATAGATATAGGCCTATAACCTTCAGGATTATTTTTATCACCTCCAGATTTTAGTAAAGGTACAATTTTACTATGTTTCATGAGATCTGGGAAGATACCATTACTTATACATTCATTAAATATTTTCGCTAAATAAGGAGCTATTATTACAATAAAATTATGGCATACTTTTACTGACATACCCCAGATATCCTCAGAATTTTTCAACTTCAGTGATTTAAACACTTTAATGATATCTTCGGGACTGACAACTTTTAAATTAAATATAGTATATAGTATACTATCTTTTAAGATATCTATATTAAAGTCACCACAAATAATTAATTGTTTTTTACTCTTGAAAATTTTAGTTAATACATCTTCCATTACACTTTCAAATCTTTCATAATTTTGACTATAGGGGGCTCGATATACGCTTACTATAAAGCAGTTTAGTAACTCTATGCAGGATATCTCCACGACTTGCTCAACGCTCAGTTTTACAATATCCTCACGATTTTTACATTTAATACTATTTTTTATAAATATAGCGGAGCCACCACAGGCTTTAGAATTGTGGCAGTAGCTACTAGCTAAATAGTAATTTTGAAAACCAAATATGAGCTCGCAATTCTTAAGCCAGTGTTCTGAGACACAGAAACAATCAATTTTATATCTTTCTAAAAACAATTCAATTTCTAATTCTTTACAAGAAAACCCCTGAGTATTTTGACAGGTGCCTTGGTGCAGGTACTTTGATTGGCATGAGTACGTGATAGGGGGCAGGCCTATCGCTGTTTTGTATGAATAACTACTTGAGTACAACTTTGGCTATGTGGGTTTTCTCACCATGTTTTCCCTCACCGTTAACAACCATGATTACCGTTAAAACATAACTAGAAAAGACAAATTGCTGAAGGCCCGACCCCCAATCACATCGTCTGCATGATCAGCGGTGATTTACCTACTGAGCTATCACGATGGTGAAGAACGGTATAAGATAATGTTTAATCTATTGCTTAGTGTTGAATCTTTTTTACGAGTACCTTGGACTTTTCCTGGCAAAGGACTGCGGCCTGCTTTATTCACAAAAATGAATTCTAAGTTTGTTTTAATTCTATGATTTTTCGTTCATGTTCAAGAAAAGGTCGAGGTTTAGGGTTTATTGGTGATGAAACTATTTTAAAGTTAAAAGGCATGGACAGATTTTTTTTAAACGGTTTCCCATATTTAGAGACGGTTCGCTTTCTGGCCTTAATGACAACTTAACATGATTAATAAGAATAAGTGATTACTCGTAGAGGTGGAAATGCGCCGACGTCCTCTGTCTGGGAGGTTCAGTATCCAGGAATAATGAAACTAGCTTGTTATCTCTTCAAATTCTGTATTAGTTGTGTTCATTTAAATAATTGGGCGTTACAGGTGCCCTCTGTATAACAATAGCGGAGCTTCTAGAATACATAGCAATCGACCGTTAAAACGGTACTTTATTAATTCAAATGTTTCTGGAAGAAACAGAAAGTTCTAATGTTCCTAACGGTTGTTTTACATTGATCGAGACTATTCTTTATTACGTAATTTACTAGCGACATCTGTTGAGCAATAGTAAATCTAACTTAACATATCAATATCAATATGCCTCTGATGGTTTTAATGTACATACTTTTACACCAGATGTCGCCACCTATAAAATACAGTCCTTTCAATTATATTCTTAACCAACCCTTTGGGAAAGGCGCAGCACTATGTTATGATAGTGCGGCTTAACATGTTCCCCACAAAAGGCAGTGTATTTTTGGTATGGTGAAGTAACATATATGACCCTGGCCTACCTAACTGACAAGCCTATACTTACTAATCTAACTTTGAATTAAAACACAGGAATAATAAAGATTTATTGGTAAACATAAATTGATTAAAAACGGAACATAACTTATATCTAACTAATTCTAAATGTTTTCTTTCTTCATCTGGACTTCCGGCCTTGGGATTTCTTCGTCGGCGTTGTGTCTAATGATCAGCTTGGAACGGATAAATCTTTAATGTTATATATTCTGGTAATTTTTTGGCTTCTTAAACTTCAGTATTACTTAGTAATCTTCGGTCATAATTTACTGCTAGTTTCCGCTAATTGAGTTCAGTAATTTAATTCAAGTATGGTCTCGGTGTAAGGGCTCAAATAGTGTGGTGTTCTTTGGATTGCCCTTTCTGATCTCCCGAACCCTGGACGTCTGCATTCAACTTCCCAAATTTACATTTGTGATGGTAGTGGTAACGGACATATATTGTTGAATGCCCGCTTTATAAGTCCGTTGGCTGTTTTAATTGTAGCCACTCGACCGACGTCATCCGCCCCGAGGTGAGCTTGCTCGATCTTCCCCAGGCGCCACTGACACGGGGGTGTCCTGCTGTCCTTGATCAGCACGATGCTCCCAGGTCCCAAAGCTGGACCACCGCCGTCAGAAGCTCTTGTATATCTGTTGGAGTTGACAAAACATTCTGGTACATCAGTCAGGTCGTGGTCTGGGAGGGCTGTCAGTGATCGGCCCAATAAGACGTGAGCTGGTGTTACGGTTGGGAAACTGTTAGAATTGGAATTGGGTATGGGTTTGGTTAAATAAAGGAATGGATTGGTTATTAATATGGGTGTTATTTGGTTAATAGGTATAAAGGTCTGTTTATTTATTGGTACGGTTTAATTAATTTTTGTTAATTAGTTATTGGTACGGTTTTGTTAATTTTTAGATTAATAGATATCGAGTATTTCTATCTGACCGAAAGGCGTTTAAGACGCCTCCCTCTTTTTAAGCTACTAAGACACGTTATTTGTGGGTAGACTATCGATATAGGTATATATCGAGTAATTATATCTACCGAAAGGCATTTAAGACGCCTTCCTCTTTTTAAGCTACTAAGACACGTTATTCGTGGGTAGACTATCGATATAGGTATATATCGAGTAATTATATCTGACCGAAAAGCGTTTACGACGCCTTCCTCTTTTTAGGCTACTAAGACACGTTATTCGTGGATAGATATTTAGTATATCTGATCGAAAGGCGTTTACGACGCCTTCCTCTTTTTAAGCTAAGACACGTTATTCGTGGGTAGATTATCGATATATATGGAACGGTATAACAATAAATTGACAATTAACACGGTTTACATGGACACAACGATAAACATAAGCGGTCTAAACGAGATTTTAACGACATAAAGAGGAATTCAATTACAAATACAACATAACCTCCCAGACAGAGTTAACCCTAAAGGAATGAGGAAAGATAGGAAAAAACAACCAACTCACGATTTCAGGCCGATACTTAGCCCTCTCACAATCCTGGTAGCTTCTCAATCTTCTCCTTCGGTGGTTTTTCTGACCCAAAACGACGCAGCCTCAGCAGGATTCCAGCTATTTTCTCTCAGGTATTTACTTTTCTTCCTTTTTACGTTGGGCGCCAAGTGGTTACTCGTAGAGGTGGAAATGCGCCAACGTCCTCTGTCTGGGGGGCTCCGTGTCCGGGAATAGTGAAACTAGCTTGTTATCTCTTCAAATTCTGTATTAGTTGTGTTCATTTAAATAATTGGGCGTTACAGGTGCCCTCTGTATAACAATAGCGGAGCTTCTAGAATACATAGCAATCGACCGTTAAAACGGTACTTTATTAATTCAAATGTTTCTGGAAGAAACAGAAAGTTCTAATGTTCCTAACGGTTGTTTTACATTGATCGAGACTATTCTTTATTACGTAATTTACTAGCGACATCTGTTGAGCAATAGTAAATCTAACTTAACATATCAATATCAATATGCCTCTGATGGTTTTAATGTACATACTTTTACACCAGATGTCGCCACCTATAAAATACAGTCCTTTTAATTATATTCTTAACCAACCCTTTGGGAAAGGCGCAGCACTATGTTATGATAGTGCGGCTTAACAATAAGTGTATTTTATAAGTTTTCATAATGAACTAGTATTATATACAAATTAATAATTATGGTGCTTCGACTGAAAACCAAATTAAAACTGTTCTTACAAAGGCGAAAGTGAATAATAAATGTGAGAAAATTAAGAGGGATCTGTTAGGATGGGCGTGAGTATAAGTAAGTAAGAAAGTGAGTATTAAAATTTATTATTTCTGTAGCTGTGTAGTGTCGGCTTAGAATAGCACTACCCCATTTCTTCCGGTGGGTGTACGTAAGAGGCGACTAACGGTATTGGGGCTTTTTAAGGGATTTTTGGGCGATGCGGTTGGAGACCCATCACAAACAACCTTTATTCTACCATCTTTTCCCCACTCAACTTCCAAAAGTGGCTGAGAAATTTCTAATTTCTCAGCTCTGGCTACCCCTTTTAGGGATTTATAGCCGTGAGTATATGATTGTATGTATTTCTGTAAAATATTTTAATTTCAATGTTCCTTAAATATTTTTCTATGATTTTCGAGTATTTTTTTACGAGTCTTTATGTAAAGCGCAGGAGGTCTACTCTTCAAACCGCAAACGATATGTAGAATATATATTTGAATGACAAACAAAATTCATAATGGAATGTCTCTTCACATCGAGAACGATAATAGGCATACAAAGACATACGTACATTAATTATTGACCTCTGGATATATCCCTCAGAATACTGTGTAATTTTCTACCTACTGCTACCAAAACTGCGTTAGCTCAATCTCTACTCATTTCAATGTTGGATTACGCTGATACCTGTTATCTTGATTTAACGGAAGAACAACTAAATAAACTAGAGCGTCTTCAAAACTTATGCATCAGGTTTGTTTTTAGATTGCGTAAATATGATCACGTGTCTGTTTATCGTACTACATACATCATAGATTTCCTATTCGCTTCCGCCGAAATGCCGAAATGCACATACTTTGTCTCTCCTTTACTCTATCTTGTTCAATCCTGCCATCCCCTTCTATATAACAGAACGTTTTCAATTCTTCGCTTCTTCCCATAACCTTAATTGACGTTCAAACCTAATCTTAATTATATCGTCATCTTTAATTAACTATTCCATCTCATTCTTTTTAAATTTTATTTGTGACATCAACAGCGAATAACTTAAAATAACATAATGTAGAGTAAGATCCCAGAGCGATAAGACATAACTTATTTTCTAAAAGATAAAACTTTAAGTTCTCAGTAGTGTCTTATGTACTTTGTATACCTGCGTGTTTGTGAAGTTTGCCCAGTGACACCTGGGCAGGTACCAGGTGAGAAAGGTGACTAAAAATAAGAGTTACTTTACTTCAATTTAGATGGCTGATTTTTAGATATATTTTATAGAATATCATTCTCAAATAGTATCGCAAGTATCAGACACTTTTCATGAACCAAAACTTTTGTCAGACGCTTTAAAGCTCCACCAAAAATAAATGAACTTTACTTATTTTATAATGTCTGATTTTTTAATATGTTATCAAAATAACTATTACAAAATTATATTTAGTCAGTCAGACAAATTGGAATGACGAAAAATCCACTAAACACAAAAATTATTCAGCCGTGAGTACGAACGCGAGAGCATTATGCATGCGTTTCAGAGCGAGTGAGACGTCTATAGTAACCCGGTTCTCCTTCTTTAACTCACATTCTGTTTCAGTCTACTGTGTATGTGCGCGCAATGTATAATATAGATTAGTATAGTTCGGTTAGTTATTATTATAGTTCATTAGTTAGTTATTAATCTTTGATGACAACTTATAAGAATACTCCAATTGACATTTACTATGATAATATATTTTTGAATCAGTGATATCTTGTACTTTTTCAATCAACTCCGCTATGTCAATTTAATTTATTGCAGCAGTGCCCTCTGGTCAGAGCACTAGTGGCTTTGCGGGAAATTGCAGAAGATGTGGATGTTTTTGCATGTCATCTGGGTGACTTCACAATCGTTGCCTTGAAATATCTATGTTACAATAAGTAAGAGAGTACCATAAATTTAATATGTTAAAATTTAATTTAAAATGTTATCGCATTAGGTTTATGCCTGTAATGATTATGTTTTTTGGAATAAATAAATAAATAATAAATAAATGTCTTCCTGTTCTTCATTCAATTTCTTTAACAAACTGTTTTTATCACACGCATGCAGTGGTAATCTTTTTAATTTCTGTCATTTAGTTTTTTGGCCACATATATACATGCTTGGTTGTCGTCAGTATTTACATCACTTTAAACTGTTTTATCACACGCATGCAGTGGTAATCTTTGTAATTTCTGTCATTTAGTTTTTTGGCCACAATATTACATGCTTGGTTGTCGTCAGTATTTACATCACTTTCAAATGAAATGTTATGAGGAGTAGAATCAACGGTACATTCAAACACTACAGGAGATTTTTCACAAAAAGATAATACTGGTTCAATTGATACTAATTCAACTGCTGGCTCCGGTATTATTACAACAGGTTCAGGTACAGTACTACCTGGACTTGAGTTTGATGCTGTAACAGTAGTTTGTTGCCTTAAAGCACTTGGTGTATATGTGTCATTAATAATTATTAACAATGAGATTAATTGGTAGAGTTGATGTCGATGGTACTGATGTATTTTCACTGATACTAGATGCATTTTTTTCTTTTGCATTTTTTGGTTTTTCGGAAGTTGCAGAATTATTATTGCGCGCACATACACAGTAGACTGAAACAGAATGTGAATGGACGTCTCACTCGCTCTGAAACGCATGCATAATGCTCTCGCGTTCGTACTCAAGGCCGAACAATTTTTGTGTTTAGTGGATTTTTTGTCATTCCAATTTGTCTGACTGACTAAATATAATTTTGTAATACGAGTGATTTAATAGTTGAGCAGGTTGAAAACGTGAGAAAACCAGGTACCTGCAAGCCGGCTAATGCACGGCACACAATTACTCAAAATATAAATGGTTACCTTCAGGATGTACGAAACTTTGCTGTATAGTGTCGGCATAGCATAGTACTACCCCATTTCTTCCTGTAAGTGTACGTAAGAGGCGACTAACGGTATTGGGGCTTTTAAGGGAATTTTGGGCAATGCGTTTGGAGACCCAGCACCAACAACCTTTAATTACAGTACTCATATTATCCATCTTTTCCCCAGTCAACTTTCCAAACGTGGCTGAAGAATTACGAATTCCTGAGCTCTGGCTACCCCTACATAACATAACATAACATAACATAAACGTTCACGCCGTTTATCCCCGAAGGGGTTGGCAGAGGTACCAATACTTCTGAACTCACATGGCTAGCGCCATCTAGTTTCCAGAGAAGGTACCCACGTTTTGCTTAGACAGTGTACTCACGTGATAGGGGGCAGGCCTATCGCCGGCTATGGCTATGCTATGGCTACCCCTACTAGGGATTTATAGCCGTGAGTATACGTATGTATGGGATTTATAGCCGTGAGTATATGTATGTATGTAGGAATCGAAAAAAAAATGAAGTGGTCATCAAGGAGCCCCA
The DNA here is from genome assembly GCA_963576735.1 of Bedellia somnulentella. NCBI lineage: Eukaryota > Metazoa > Arthropoda > Insecta > Lepidoptera > Bedelliidae > Bedellia > Bedellia somnulentella. Next base: position 1,951,662 of record OY755175.1, on the reverse strand, counting down.
AAGTGAATTCTATTGAGCATCCTTGGGTCGAGCTGGGCAGACGTGTGCAAAATGGCCGAAATTATTTCTTAAAGAATAATTTGGTACTATGTCACTGGAATCTTTACAATCCATATTGTTAAGTTATAATAAAAAAGACATGATTGTTACCATTTCTTTGGACCATTAGTATTTATTACAATTACAATATTACAACAACAATAACCTAATTCATACAAACCTCAAGGTTACCATTTCAAATTTGAATTATTTTCTTTTGTTATAATTAAATTTGTAGGTAAGTATTATAAAAACGTATTATTTTCATTGTTTTTTTGTACATCATTGTTGCTATTAATAGCCTTTACTCTTTCCATTATTTGTATAGTATTAAACAGTATATAAGACTTCTAAATTATTTGAAATACATCATACGAGTAAGAAAAATGAAAGTGTTAGTCATATTTTTTATCATTGGAGCAGCGATTGCAGCTGACCTAAGAGGTAACTTATCAGCTTAAATAACTTTGTATTTTTACATACATACATATACTCACGGCCATAAATCCCAAAAAAGGGTAGCCATAGCTTTAGACTTGGAAACTATTCAGCTACATTTGAAAGTTGATTAGGGACAAGATGATAGATATAAAGTATCTTTGGTGTGTGTAGTGTCGGCTTAGAATAACACTACCCCATTTCTACCCGTGGGTGATCGTAAGAGGCGACTAAGGGTATAGGGGCTTTTTAAGTGATTTTTGGGCGATGTGGTTGGAGACCCATCACCAAAAACATTTATTATTACCATCTTTTCCCCAATCCACTTCCAAAAGTGGCTGAGGAATTTCTCATTCCATAGCTCTGGCTACCCCGCTAAGGGATTTATAGCCGTGAGTATACGTATGTATGTATCTTTGGTGATACGTTGCGAGAATAGCACTCACCTTCCAATGGATATTCCAGTTTTAAGTGACTAAGAGTATTGGGGCTTTTTATGTATTTTTGGGCAATACGGTTGGACACCCGTCATCAACAATCTTTATTTTTGCGATCTTCTCCGATCAAATTCCAAATGTGGCTGAAGAGTTTTTAATTGAGAAGCTCTGGCTACCTTTTCTAGCAATTTATATATACTTAATATACATAAATACTTACGGCTATAAATCGCTATATATATACATACATATTTATGTATAAATATATATATTTGTTAAATAAATTATTCGGGTCTCTAAATTTCACGTTTGCCGTAGTGTGCCGTAACAAACTAACTGGTAAAAAGGAATAATAGCCGGATAGAAAACGGCTTATAAAGGCGGGGGTCCGAAGTGAGAAGAATAAAAGAGCATGTATGAGAAGAATAATTAATGTAAGCGTTTGTCAAGATCGTACTAAGTGGCGATCGATAGTCTCTGCCTACCTCAATGGGAATAATGGGCGTGAGTATAAGTAAGTTAGTAAGTATGACGTAATCAAATGTACATCTGTATTTTATTTGTATTTTTAAACATAATGTTAGTGTGTGCAATGGAAAAATACAATTAATTAGTTTTATATTTTAGGCCAAAAACAGGCTGGGAGTTACTCTGGTTATAATGGAAATAATCAAGATGCTGTATATGGAGAGTCCACACCAACAAGATATCCCAGAGCTGATGAAAGCAAACAAAACATTGGATTTGAAAATAATCGCAACATTAAAGCGGCCGCTGCTGCCTATCCCAACGGCAATGAAAATGCTCGAAATATTATATATTTGTTAGCTGGACTACAGTCTCTTATCTCTAGGTTAGATCCTAGAGATAATAAAAGCAATCAAGATGGTATATATTCATCAGCCGCTTTCTATCCTAGACGGAATCAAACTAAACGAAATGACACATTCTGGGCACCCGTGCCCAAGCCTAGCGTTAATGAAAATAATGTTTATTGGGCACCAGTGCCTAATGATAATGAAAATAATCAAAAAGTTTATTGGGCACCCGTTCCTGTTGATAATAATAATGATCAAAATGTATATTGGGCACCTGTACCTTTTAAAAATGATGATGAAACTAACCATTGGGCACCTGTACCTTTTACCAGTGAGAATGTAAGTAATCATTGGGCACCCGTTTCTCCTTCCTAGTAGTAATCGAAATCTGTTCCACTTCTTAGCATTTATGAAAATATTCCAAGCAATGTTAATAAGAAAACTAACGTTATTATTGCATCAGATTGTCTGTTTTTCTTTCAACGGCACGTCGTCAATGTAGAAATCAATTCATTTGAAACGAATGAAGGATTAAGAGTTTGTTTCACTGATTGCTTGTAGAATCCTTTTTCATTTATGTATGAATTTTAGTATATACACGCCAACAGGTAAAAATTAAGAGTACATAAATACATACATATATACATAGGGCACGGGTAGCCACAGCTAAGAAAATAGAAATTCCTCAGCCGTTTTTGGAAAGTTGAGTGGGGAAAAGATGGTAAAATAAAGGTTGTTAGTGATGGGTCTCCAACCGCATCGCCCAAAACTCCCTTAAAAGGCCCAATACCGTTAGTCGCCTCTTACGTACACCCACCGGAAGAAATGGAATAGTGCTATTCTAAGCCGACATAACACAGCATAAAAATAAGAGTAAATTGTAAAATTTACACAGGTTTTGTCTAGTTTGCTATTCCATTAACAGGCGTGCAAATGATATTATCAAACTTAAAATTTGTGTTAGAAAATGACACTTCATACAATATCAGTTTTCTCAATACATCAAGAATTAAAAAAATACAACTTTCAAACATTAAAATTGTATACATATATATCGAAAGAAGGTTCCAAGAAATATATTAATGACCCATGCAAACCAATTTTATTAATTTAAAATTTACGAACGATATAATTATAAGGATACATACATATACTCACGACTATATTTCCCTAGAAGGCTAGAAGGGGTAGCCAGAGCTAAGGAATTGTAAATTCCTCAGCCACTTTTGGAAGTTCAGTGGGGAAAAGATGGTAAAAATAAAGGTTTTTGGTGATGGGTCTCCAACCGCATCGCTCAAAAATGCAATAAAAAACCCCAATACCCTTAATCGCCTCTTACGACACCCGTGGGTAGAAAGGGGTAGCGACATTACACGGCACTACACGGCAAGGAAAGTGTCGTTAAATTTAAAAAATAAAAACGGTATAAATGGTATAAATGGTATAAATGGTACTTTTATTCATTAGTTTCCATTGAGGTGGACCGAGACTATCAATATATTGATATTGATAATCTTGTATCTCCGATTAAAAATTATCTCAATTTATAATTGTAATTTACGATTAAGTTATAAAAAACGAATATATTTTAAGGAACATATTTTTTTTTAGAATATCAGAATATAAATATCATGAATAAAACCTACTGTCTGTACATAGGTACTAACAAAGTTATAAATATACTCATTATGTGTTCTAGTGTAGTATGATCACATGTGTCTTGCCATTGTAATATGTAAGTTAGTTGTTAAGGCTATATTTGTTAGTTGTTAAGTTTTTTAATTTTTGTGTTGGTTTTTGTTAAATTTTAAAGGAAATGTAATCATATTATGTTTAGTGTGTGTAAATAAATGAATAAGTGTTATTACAGAACTTTCATAAAATTTTTCATAAACTGAAAAACAAGTTTACCATGTCATTTCATTACCACGTACCACTTTTATATATGTAGGTTGTAGGGTATCGAACGCCTGCGAGCCTCATCATTGGTCACAATAAATCAGTGTGGAAATAGCTATCGTGTTGGTTACTTGTCGCTAGACATTGTCCTTATGACAACATCCAAATATTCATTTCGTGCGAGCGAGAGAGAAATAAATGTTTACAGGGTTAAGAAGAGGTTCATATGATATTATTGTTCTCAATGTGAAGAGTAGTAATCCAGTTTCCTAAGGGAAGCTTTGCATGGTGTATGATTCCACGGAGCAATAAAAAATAAGAGCATTTTATACAGACCACTCAATTAGGTAAGTAATTATAGTTATTTCCATATCATCTTGTCTCATTACAATCTACTCTGTGGTGGAGCTGCTGCTGATAGTTCTATATTATATTACAGTGCGACGAGTGATTCTTAGGTTGAGGGGACTAGATTAAACGTGAGAAGACCAAGATCACCCTGTCTGAGCAGATAACTTTGACGAGTTGTGCTTTCAGATATTATTGTCTCTTTGGGTGTTCAGATTTAATTGAAAAACCACTGCTCATATATTTGTGGCGAATCGGATGTTCAGATCTTATTGACCTTATTTACCGTAAAGAATTAATTGAAATTTATTGCTGCTGAGAAATATTTGAGTACCTCGGCCGCTCCAATATATCTGATGGCGACTGTACTAGCCGGGCAGGAAAAAGTTTTGCATGACCATGTTTTAAAGAAAAAATGACTCACGGTGGAGGTACGGTCGGCCAAAATTTTGATTTACCACCCTAAGGTTCATAGGCGATAGTAATTAGTTACGCTTGCAGACCGATATGAAAACTTCTATTTATTAAACCCTAACCTAAACCCTATAAATAACCCTAAGTAGAAAGGGGTTAACATAGTGACATTATAAGTCGGCACTTCACGGCAAACAATAGCTCAAAATATAAATCATATCTTCTGGATGTAGGAATCCACAAAATAATGGTCAGTAGTAAGTGGTCAGCAAGGACCCCAATTTGGATCTTAATGAGCTTGCTTGGGACGAGCTTCACAGATGTGGGAGAAACAGAGTTCCATCTCCAATTACGCTTCGTGACTTAACGTAAGTGCTAATTGAAGAATGGCAGAGTACTCCCCAGCATATTATATGCTAGGTATCTGGTATTCTATATGATAGACGTAAAAGCCACATTAAGTACAATAAATACGTCCATACACTTACTCACGGCGACAAATCCCAAAAAGGGGTAGCTTCAGAGCTGGAAATAATAAAAAAATAAAGTATCGTTGGTTTTGGGTCTCCAACCATTTTCTCCAACGGTTAGTCGCCTCTTACGACGCCGGTGGGTAGAAAAGGGTAGTGACCACGTAGTGATATTCTAAGCCAGCACTACATGGCAAACCAACAATTAGTACTGTGTACTTATTTGCTTTTGTTTGTAAAATGGCCCAAATTTTCTTGGTTAAGGTTAGTTAGTTGCTGGTAAATAGTAGCTATCTCACTGGGACTTTTATATTGCTTGTTAGTGTATTGTATACTCATACATACATATACATACATATACTCACGGCTATAAATCCCTAAAAGGGGTAGCCAGAGCTGAGAAATTAGAAATTTCTCAGCCACTTTTGGAAGTTGAGTGGGGAAAAGATGGTAGAATAAAGGTTGTTGGTGATGGGTCTCCAACTGCATCGCCCAAAAATCCCTTAAAAAGCCCCAATACCGTTAGTATACTCTGTATACTCATACAGTCGAGTACAACCCTATTTTAAAGTTAAAATTTAAAAAAAAACATGATTGTTTCACATTTCTTTGGACCATTTGTATTTACTATAACTAACAACAATAAGCTTATTCATATAAACCTCAAGGTTAACTTTTCAAATGTGGATCATTTCCTTTTGTCATATTTCAATTTGTAGGTCAGTATTCAAGAACGTATTATTTATATATATTTTTTGTATGTCATTGTTACTATTGATACTAAATAGCTTTTGTAAACTCTTGCCATTGTTTGTACATTGTTAAACAGTATATAAGACTTCTGAATTTTTGAAAATACATCATACGAGTAAGACAAACAATGGAATTCTTAGTGTTATCTTATATCATTGGAGCAGCGTTGGCAGCTGACCTAAGAGGGAACTTATCAGGTTAAACAAATTTGATTTGTTGCATACAAACATATACTCACGACCATATATCCCAAAAAGGGGTAGCCAGAACTTCCGAGCTAGGAACTCCTCAGCCACATTTGGAACCGCAAAGTCTCCAAACTGCATCACCCTATAATCACTTAAAAAAGCCCCATACCCTTAATCCCCTCATACGACACCCGTGGGTTGAAAGGGTAGTTATATTCTAAGCCGGCACTACACAGGAATTGTATTGTTATGTAACATTAACTCAAAATTAGCATTACTATTTATATCGCTGGCCGACGTGTGCCTTACTCATTTGTTAAGGCGGCATGCTAGTGGAAAAACTATAGCCTATTTCTTATCTGAGATTGCTATTTAATATTGACAACAGAATGTTTATTTGGTATCTGCTGAATTATGGCAGTTTAAAATAGCACTATTCCAATCTTTCCAGTGAAGTTCGTAGGAGGCAACTAAGGATATCTGGGCTTCTTAAGTGATTTTTGGGCAATGCGGTTGGACGCCATCGCAAGGTTTATTTTTAAAATCTTCCTCAACTTCCGAATGTGGCTCAGGAATATCGAATTCTGAAAATCTGGCTACCCCTTCTAGGGATTTACAGCCGAAATTATACGTATATTTATGATTTTCAATGAGGGACACAACGAGTATGATATTGATTATCGTATTTCAACTTTTAATTCTACTAAGTAACTGTTTGTTGCATAGAATAGAAAATTAAATTCTTGAAATAAATAATTTATTAAAATTTTAATTAATGGCTCAAAATTTTTTATGCTCTTTATACTATGATCTTTATTGCTATGAAAACGCTGGCATCTTGAAAATATTTGATTTGACAAACGCATATTTTATTTAACTGTAATGTTACTTTTGTTACTATTACAAAATTTTAGGATATGTTTTTTTTAATAAATTCTCCTTCTGTTGTAAATAATGATGTTTGCTTATCTATTTATATAATCATAAAAAGTAACATGTCATTTCAGAACAAAACCATAAGTTTTAAATACATGAATCGGGTCACTACAGTACATGATTCCCTTATTGTGTGCTACTGTGGAACAACGTATTGGAATACTATAATGCAATATTTTATGTACCAATATAATAGAAAAAAAAACATATTTTAGCTCAAAATTATTAAAAATATCTGTGTTTATGGGTATCCTAAAAGCATTATGTTAATCTGTGCAAGGGAATAATATTATTAATTATTCTATACTAGCTTTCCGCCCACAGCTTCGCCTGTGTGGAATTCGGTTATATTGCGATATAAAGCACAACTATAAGAAAACTTTTCATTCCCACGATTTCCCTCGGGAATATAATTTATTTCCGAGATAAAACGTACCCTATTATTTAATCCGGACTTCTAACTATACGTCTGCAAACTTTCAAAGCAATCGGTTTAGTAGTTACGGCGTGATAGTGGAACAAACAAACAAACAAACTCACTTTCAGATTTATAATATTAGTAAGGATATTTTAGGACAAAAAAACATTGGGAGTTACTCTGGTTATAATGGAAATAATCAAGATGCTGTATATGGAGAGTCCACACCCACAAGATATCCCAGAGCTGATGAAAGCAAACAAAACATTGTATTTGAAAATAATCCCAACATTAAAGCGGCCGCTGCTGCCTATCCCAACGGCAATGAAAATGCTCGAAATATGCTATATTTGTTAGCTCGACTACAGTCTCTTATCTCTAGGTTAGATCCTAGAGATAATAAAAGCAATCAAGATGGTATATATTCATCAGCCGCTTTCTATCCTAGACGGAATCAAACTAAACGAAGTGACACATTCTGGGCACCCGTGCTCAAGCCTAGGGTTAATGAAAATAATGTTTATTGGGCACCAGTGCCTAATAATTATGAAAATTATCCAAATAAATATTGGGCACCCATTCCTAGTGATTATGATTATGAATAATGAGAATGATCAAAATGTAAATTGGGCACCTGTATTTTTTACAAATGAGGATTAAACTAATCATTGGGCACCCGTTTCTCCCTCCTAGTGATAATGGAAATCTGTTGTACTTTTTAGCATTTATGGAAATATTCCAAGTAATCTAAATATATTGATATAGGAATACCGACGTTATTATTGAATATTTGTAGTTCTTACTTTGTATAATCAGGTTGTCTGTCGTGGTTCTTTCGCCGGCGAAAATGCAGAAATCCATTCCATTTGAACTAATGAAAGTTTGAGAATTTGTCTCACTGATTGCTTATTTTTCTACTAATCTTATCCTCTAACAGGTTAAAGTCAAAAGTAAATTGTAAGATAACATATAGTTTCTGTCCAGTTTGCAATTCCATTACCAGACGTGCTACAGATAATTTCTTAATATATTCAATTTTAAAATTGGTATTGGAAATGACACGATGTTAGTTTTCTCAATACATAAAGAATATTAATAATATTTTTTAAGTATATAAAAATTATACATCGATATATATAAATATATAAAAATTGTTTTAGAAAAAAATACAAAATGACCCATGAAAACTGATTAAATAAACATAAAATTTGCTAATCATAGATAAACTAATTACGATTATAAAAATACATACATACATACATACATATACTCACGGCTATAAATCCCTAGAAGGGGTAGCCAGAGCTAAGGAATTAGAAATTCCTCAACCACTTTTGGAAGTTGTGTGGGGAAAAGATGGTAAAGTAAAGGTTGTTGGTGATGGGTCTCCAACCGCATCGCCCAAAAATCCCTTAAAAGCCCCAATACCGTTAGTCACCTCTTACGTACACCCACCGGAAGAAATGGGGTAGTGCTATTCTAAGCCGACACTACACAGATTATAAAAATAGTGACGTTAAATATAATAATTAAAAAATAAAACAGTATAAATGGTATTTTCGTACATAAAATTATTTTCCATTAGGGTAGGCAGATACTAGCAATATGATTTGACATTCACAATCTTGTATCTCAGTTCATAAATTTGCTTAATTTATAATTGTATCTTACAATTAAGTTATATAAAAATGAATTAATTGTAAGTAACATAAAATTTTATTTGAAAAGTATGGATATAAATATAATCAATAAAACATATTGTCTGTACATACTAACAAGGATATAAATATATTTTACATGTGTTCTAGTATAGTAAGAGCCTATATTACTCCGTCGTGCCATTATAATATTAACGATAAGACCGCCAATTGTACCTCACTGTAAACTGTATGATAATTTATTTTGTTAATTTGTGTTTGATGTGCAATAAAGAGTTATTCTTTATTTATTAGTAATAATCCCCACATGAGGTTTACATGAACAAAAAGATTTAAATTAAAAAGAGTTATTCTTTTCTATTCTATAATACGTAAATCAGATGTGACATGTAAGTATGTAATATTCAATAGTAAATATATCATCAACAAGATCAAAAAATCAACGGGGCGTGAAATAATCACAAGAGTCCGACTTTGTATTCAACAGCATCGGACACATTTTGAGCATTTGTTAAATTGATTTATTTTGTAATAAACATGTTAAAATTCATTGTCTTTCTTTTATTTTCGACACTATACTACTTGGACTAAAATAATACCTGTGACTAAGAATTCCGATTGGTATCATAAAATTACATGTGTATTTTCTTCGTCGCGTGGCCGGTTCGGTTTCCCCGTGCAATGCAGATTAAAATGTTTTTAAAATAAAATTAAATATTGACTCCCTGCTTTGAAGAAACAGCAAATCAACACTTTTTAACGCATAAATAGTTTCTTACCTACTACTTACTCTACTACTCTTACTAAATATCCCACTCAACTCTAAGATAATTAGCTCACACAAAGTAAATAAACTGCCTCTGGCCAAAATCCTACCAATCCTATCTTGTTGCCAGTAAAAGTAAAAACGTGAAAAGCGCGCGAACCGAAACACTTACTTCTCGAATACACTCGACTACTAACAAGGGTACTGAGTACCATCGAACGCGAGGTCTCGCTTTAAAACTCTCGAAACATCTTTCGACACCTCCAACTTGACATTGAGAGAATTTTGAAGCGTTTGTTTTATGTTCAATATTGACTACACTTTTTATTTTTCTAAGCATAAAGTACTTGATACCAGAGGTCATTGATATATATCCTAGGTCAAATATAGTCATAAGTGTGCAAGGAAACGGTTTTTTTTTATCATAAAACATTCGTGTGACCTTTATATTTTATTACTTCCCGCTTAATTTTTTATGCAGCTGAACATATGCAAACATAAGCTCTGACTTTTCTTTTGGTATTTGTATAAGTGTGCATGTTAAAATTGTGCCGTAAGTATACGTACATACATATAAAGTATTGGTTAGAGCTGAAAACCGAGCTCGTAACCATTTTGTCTTTTTTGTTATTGTTATTTAATTAGTTCTTCTTTTTTAACTTCTTTTCACTGTTTTATTATATATATTTTTTGTTGTAGGTATGTGTAAAAAGACAAATAAAATCTTTTTTTTTATAATAATGGTCATAAACCTCAAAAAGGGGTAGCCAGAGCTTCAGATATAGAAACTCCTCAGCCACATTTGGAAGCTGATAGGTATGTGAGAAGATGGTAGAAATAAAGTATCGTTGGTGATGGGTCTCTTAATCACCCTTAGTCGCCTTTTACAACACCCGCGGGTAGATAGGGGTAGGGTCATTCTAAGCCGGCAATACTAGGCCGTGAGTACATTTATTGTATATTGAAATCAGTAAAACCAGTTTCGTATGTTTTTCAGCCAACTTAAGACCGTAACAACTTGAGAGAATATGCGAGTTAGGTCTCCTAATTCTTAAACGCTGCTTTGGCTCCGAATGTCTTTATTTGAAATTCAGTGAGCACAGCATACGAACAGAGTCCATAGAGTAATTTATTGAATAGAATGGACTAAATCATGTCAGCGGAGCCGCATAAATTGTACCGGCCCACTTGTTTCAACCGATAGGTATATCGAATGGTGCAGTAAGAAAACTTTCATATTTTTATGTGGATATTTTTGGGTAGTTTTATGGAGATAAAGTATTTTAAGGTTTTCAAGTAGTTTTTTTATAGAATTTAAAATTAAATTAAGTATGAATTTTATCGGCAAGTAAATTTATTATGCTTTACATATTATCTTAGTGTTACACTTAAACTTAAATAATTATTCTGAAATTAATGAAAAAAATGATTTTGAGTTATAAAATGCTTAGGACAAAAATTAGTGTTTTGTTTTAATTTTAGGTGATACTGATTTTAAAAACCAATCGTTCATTTCATCATTCACCGATTCATTTTAGTGACATTTATTTTAATCGCAACAATAATAGCTAGTAGTTACATTATCTTAAAGAAAAGCAACCTAATGTTTATTTGAGAAATATGTAACTAGTATGTATGTCGACCGCTGCAGCGGTGTGATGAAATCATTATGCACAGCTACGATGTGTTGCGTAGACGTTCACGCCGGCGGCGTAGCCAATTTCGTAGTCAAGACCATGTAGCTTTCGATCGCAATAACTGAACTTGTGCTAAAAGTCATATTTGTTGTCTGAGCTGAGTTGAAGAGTTTACTGCAAGACACCGGAGGCAGTTAAATTTTTAAAATAACTCGTCCATAGTGTCAATATCTTACGTAAATAGTAATTAAGTTCTATTTTCGAAAGGTTTAAGTAACAAGCTCAGTTTAATAATTTTTCTTGGTCTTGAGTAGTGACAATGTATGTAAAACAGCCAGAAATAACATACGATATAGTTGGTACAAATTGAGCTTTAAGCAAGTGTACCAAAATTTACTTATTTTACTGTACCACTGACAACCCGAATCGTCCATTTGCGCGTGAAATGGAAAGTCTGCGGCACATTGTTGTGTTCTGTCGTATTTGCATTTCAATACACTACTTTTAAGGTATTTTATTGCATAAACCTTTTTGTCAAGGCTGTAAGGCTGAAAATAGCAATAATTCGTATTAATGGGTTGTTGATGGGATTAAAATATTTGAATAAGGGGCATACTAATCAAGACATAATAATCTGCTGTGTAGTGACGGCTTTGAATAGCACTACCCCATTTCTTCCGGTGGGTGTACGTAAGAGGCGACTAACGGTATTGGGGCTTTAAGGGATTTTTGAGCAATGCGGTTGGAGACCCATCACGAACAACCTTTATTTATTTTACCATCTTTTCCCACACAACATTCCAAAAGTGGCTGAGGAATTTGTAATTCCTTAGCTCTGGCTACCCCTTCTAGGGATATATAGCCGTGAGTATATGTATGTCTGAACTAATCAAGACTATGAGTTATGCTACATACAATATGTTTTATTTATATTGAATTTTCCGGCATCTTTTTGGTGGAAGTTTATTTTCTGGATTCGAAGGTTGTGGGATTGATACCCACTAAGGACAACATTTATAAGATGAATGGTATTAAATATAGCTTTATGTGTTGCAAGCTAGTACTAAGTAGTAGTTGAGCCTATCCCACAAGTCATTATCGTCATCCAACTGTTAGACTAATTGTTTCCATAGAATAATTTTCGCTTGTTTTTTTATCAATTAATGTTTTGTGTCCTACAGATATGATTTGTTTTTTTATTTGTTTCTTTATCTGTTTTTGGCTTAATGGTAGGTAGTCTTTTAAATCTTTTATTGATTTCAATAGCCTTGACATAGCAAAGCAGAATAATTTCTAAAAATACAATTATTGTACATACATACACTCACGGCTATATTTCCCTAGAAGGGGTAGCCAGAGCTAAGGAATTAGAAATTCCTCAGCCACTTTTGGAAGTTGAGTGGGGAAAATATGGTAAAAATAAAGGTTTTTAGTGATGGGTCTCCAACCGCATCGCCCAAAAATCCAATATAAAGCCCCGATACCCTTAGTCGCTTCTTACGACACCCGTGGGCAGAAAGGGGTAGCGACATTCTAAGCCGGCACTACACAGTAATTTAATTATTATAAATTTATTGTAATTTGTAATAATTTACGGGATATACGATAAGTTGTTATAGAAACGCAGAATTGTATTTATTAAAAAAAATCGGAAGAAAAAGTACATTAAATCCCAAACAATTGCTCAATACTTTTAAAAAACATTACCATAATGTGCCCTGACAGCTGTCAAACTTAAATAATGAAACAAAGAAATTTCCATTCAAAATCTAACCAAGTTAAACCAAAGTTAAACCTACACAAATAATATCACTGCGCTAATAATAAAAACTGATTGCTCATAATGATGAGGATCCAACAAGAGTGAAACTTTCTCTTACTAGAACAAAAGACTTCGCGCCAAAACTTTGCGATATTATCAAATTCGACATTTCTAACCTCAAAACCTTATTCTGTATAATTTATAAATAATATTTGGTTTGTCTTAAATAGAAAATACTAGCTATGTAGTGTCGGCTTAGAATAGCACTACCCCATATCTTCCGGTGGGTAGGTAAGAGGCGACTAACGGTATTGGAGCTTTTAAGGGATTTTTGGGCGATGCGGTTGGAGACCACCAACAACCTTTATTCACCATCTTTTACCCACACAACTTCCAAAAGTGGCTGAGGAATTTCGTATTCTGAAGCTTTGGCTACCCCTTCAAGATTTATAGCCGTGAGTATATGTATGTACTAAAACAATAAGAGTCGTGTGAGTTAATCTATATAGATTATACTATACGCTCACGATTTAAACCCTGATCAGTAAAAAATGTTATTAACCTTTCGTCTGTGCGAGGGCGGCACTTAATAGGTCCGACTGGTGATGTCACGGATCCGTGACACCACAGACGAAAGGTTAATGTCATGTGCAATAACTATTTTCCATTATATTTCTAAAATAATTATTTTTATCATATTTCATCCAGGATAAGCTGGTTTAAAAATTAAATTATTTACAGGTCGGACCATTTAGATTGATCAGTATTGGAATCTTTTCTTAGAAATCTATCATCGTTTTAAATGAAAGAAAAAGAAACCGCATTTATTTATTTAAGAAAAAATGCTGTGTAAGAGGCGACTAAGGGTATTTGGATTTTAATGGATTTGTGGTTAGAGCTCCATCTCCAACAATCTTTATTTTACCATCTTTTACCCACTGAACATCGAAAAGTGGCTGACAAATTTCTAATTCCTTAGCTCTGACTACCCCAACTAGGGATTTATAGCTGTGAGTACGTATGTAGAAAATTTGATCCGATCTTGCAAAATCTGTATCTCTTTACTTTTTTCTCCTGCAGAAACTTATAAATTCAATATAATATAATCACAAACTATATTCCATTCACTTAATTCACACAGTTTTTCCAAACGTAATTCTATCGGGTATCGTGTGACCAGAATAAGGCTTGTTGAAGTGACCGAAGTTCGTGACAGTTCTCGCATAAATTATACTAAAGATAAGGGGAAAATATTGTCTTTGCGGCATATTTTCGTTTCGATAACATTGTTCCTGAATACCGGAAAGTTGGTCAAGTTCGAACCGAATATAGAGAGGGTGTGTATGTATTATTTATATGACTGGTAAATTGCTCGGCTTGCAGAGTTTTATTTTTATTTATTAAATTAAATACTGAATAGGTATGGATAAATGTATGTATGGATGCGTTGATTATAATCTTGACGATCTTGCTACTAAATTTTAAAGTATGGATTGAGACAAAAAGTCAAAAAGTTTATTTTTCAAAATTAAGTTAAAAATTAACATTTTTTGAACGTCAAATTTTTTTAAATTTATCATTAGTCCGTTGCTTCGGAAGGTGTTCGTAAAGAGAAGAAGCAACAAAGAAACTCTTTACATTCACATTTTTTCATTTTTTCAAAACATTGGTCAAAGACTTGGTTTCATAGGCTCGATTCCACACCAGCAATAACTTTTAGTCGCAAGAGGACTGTAATAGAAAAAAATGGTATTTCAAAACTTTGTCATTTTCTAACTGTGTGAGAAATTATTGTCATCCATCCTATCATCCTTTTAGTAAGCTTTTCGGCATTGCCTCGCAAAAAGACTTACTTTTACATTTATTATATTAAGTACGAAACAACATTGAACAGGAGACCCTAAGAATTGAATATTAGTCAATGTCCAGCTATAAATTTTCGTCTTATTTTCTCCATCAAGGTACAAACAAAACACTTTCTACCCGCTATCAAGTCATAATGCGAGGGACGTTCAATATATTCTCGGTATCCGATACTTTTTGTTAGTAATGAAGATAGTTTTGTTTATAGTTAGCTAGTGACACTATGTCAGGTGACAGGTTCAAAATTGCGTTTATTTATGATGGCTGCTTTATTCATAATCACATTTTTAATAATCCAAAATGACCGACTCAAATATGTTGATGAAATTGGAACACCGCGCTGTTATTAAAATTCTTACCAAATAAATGTAAGTCAAAAAAGTGTCCACGAAGAGATGTTGACTGTTTACAGAGATTCTGCGCCTTCGATTTTTACAGTTCAAAAGTGGTGGAGTGAGTTTGAAAGGGGAAGAGAAAGCATTGAAGATGATCCTCGATCTGGTGGGCCTGTTTCTGAAACTACCGAAGAAAATGTGCAAAAAGTTGAAATACTTGTACTTGAAGATGCAAAAATTAGAATCCACACGATAGCAGAGATGACAAAGATATCTGAATCCTCCCAAAAGTCAGTGCAAGATGGGTGCTACGAATGCTCATCGCAGCTCAGAAACAAGTGCGCGTTGAATGTTGTAAAGAGTTTTTGGAGCTCTGTAGCGATAATCCTACAATTATTTTCGACCCAATAGTAACAGGGGATGAAACCTGGGTTCATCACTACGACCTTGAAAGTAAGAACGAGTCAATGCAGTGGCACAAAAAGGGTACACCACCGCCAAAAAGTTTAAAGTGACAAAATCAGTTGGAAAACTCATGACCACTGTTTGTTAGGATTTTAGAGGGATTTTGTTGAGTGATTATTTTCTGTTCCCTTATTTGAAGAAAAATCTCCATGGAAAGCGATTTTTCGACGATGACGAGCTCAAGGCGGCCGTAAATTATCATTTTTTCCGAGAAGGAAGAAAATTATTTTTTAGAGGGTGTAAAGAAGAATAGATGATTCCGCGTCATGAAAAGTGTATTGATATCGCAGGGGACTATATAAAAAAGTAATTAATTTCAGATTTTTATCACTTTTCTTTCATACTTATACCGAGAAAACATTAAACACCCCTCGTAAAAGAAAATATTTCCTTTACAAAACTTCAAATCTTCAATTAATTTCCAACATTTAATCAAACGTTCAAAACCACCTGAATTTAAAGCAAACTCGAGAATAATGACTGTTGAATCAAGAAGGGCGCTCAATGCAACGGGCGGTATCGCTCTAGTAATTTCGGCTATTCGGCTATTCGGCCATCGTCTTGGCCACGCGGCGCTCCTCGGCCACATTTGTCACGTCTCTCAACCGCACTCGCTGCTCATCTATCATCCTTCCTCAACGTGTTTCAAGAGGCTCAGAGACTAAGTATTTTACAGAGGAGACTAAAAAAAGTATTGTATCCTAAAATAAGATACCGTTTATTGTAATTCCTCCGTTCGTTCGTCGGATATTAGATTTTCGGCCCACATTTTGAAGTATATTGAAAATTCCAAATTCTAACTATTTTAATCTCAAAAATGCAAGATTTAGTGTAAAAAAACACTGCTAACTTTTTATTTCAACATTACTAATTTGTTACTATACAAAAAAAAATGTCTTTTGAAAATTAGTGAAAAAATACAACGTAATAAAGAAAATACTAATAAATTAACAAAGCCAAGTATACAACTTCCAAAAGATTCTTTTATTCTATTATTCCATCACTAAAACAGACTCAACCTAACAATGATCAAATACAACATTAAAAAAATCAACTGCTTAAATTAGTCTTTGACAACCCCTCGCCGCCGTCTGCTGTTAGGTATCTGATTATTACTACAAGTCGTCTGGGAAGTGTCACGGTAAAATATTACCAAATATTATCGCGATAATCACCAGACGTGTGCGCCGTATTATCGTCACTTATCCGAATGGTACAAGAGGCAGTTTTAGTAAGTGCTTTGTTGTTTATTGCCAGACCCTTGACCTGGCGAATGAAGCTACAAAAGCTAGGCAGATATCACATACGCCAAATTTTTGTAAGAATAATTTTATTATTTAGTATATTTTTTGGAATATGGGATATATAAGTATAAATACAGTATAAAAGTTATATCTTGTGTAATAAACAAATAAAAAATAATTGATTCTCATATTTTTATATAGTTTTTAACATTTTCTATCAATACTCTTAATTAAGGCTAGTTATAAACTAAAATATACACTAACAAGTATAAGAATACCCTGTAATTATTAATTTTCTTATTTTTTATATACCCTCTCTCTCTCTCTCTCTCTCTCTCAGGCACTTTGAGTGCACCCTACAATCTATCGAGCAGGAATTGACAACACTATCTGTCTTTATCAAACTTAGATATTCTGCCAAAAATCCTAGACTCCCTCTAATTGAACATCAATGCATTTGCATAATCAGTTTTCATTTAAAAAAGCAATTGAGTATTCAATAATTAAAAACATATTATGGTTCAATCCCCAAACATGTACGGAGGAATGAAGCTACAATTGCAATTTGATTATCCAAAAAACGCATCTGCGGAAAATTTGAAGATAAAACGTCTTCTTTTTGCATATTCTGCATACATACACACATACACTCACGGCTATAAATCCCTAGTAGGGGTAGCCAGAGCTAAGGAGTGAGAAATTCCTCAACCACTTTTGGAAGTTCCGTAGGGAAAAAGATAAAACCATATATTGAACCTAAATTCCCACAATTGTCCGTCTCTATCAAACTTATATCTGCCAAAAATCCAAGCCACCCTTTGTGAATACCAATCAACAGTCAGTTACCAATTTAAAAAGCAATTCAGTAATTAAAATCGAATTTCGATTCCATCTCCGCAAGTGTACGCACGAACCCTACAATTGCAATTTGATTATCCAAAAAAGTTTGCACATGCGGACAATGCAAAGTGGGTACTCGACGCGCCTTACTAAAACAACGCATAAGCGAGTTTGAATTGCAGATGGCGTTAGTGCAATGCAAATACTAATAGATACGGGGAACAATGTGTACGGACATTGTCGAACGACTACTTAGGGAACGGAATGCGATTCAATAAAATTAAGCGAAGAAAAAGTGAGTAAGTTGTGTAATTGTTTTCTGCACTAGTAGCGTGAGGCTTGTGAGAGCGCGTATGTCATATGAGAAATGACAAATTCTGTTAGTATCTCACTTTTCACATGACATACTCACTATAACACGCCTCATGCTACGGGGCTATAAGGTAGGCGCTATTCGGGAATTTAATACACTTTTAGAGTTTCTCTTAAGTTCATTTATATTTGCCTATTTTTTTTCATTATGTTAGGCTGCCATTATTTTTCGATTTTATCTTATTTTATTCTATTTATGCTGCTAAATATAATATGAGTAACCTACGATCATCGGTCAACACATAAAAATTGGTGCTTCATGCACGTTAACTAAGATTGCCTTAGATGTGTTTAATGTAGTGAATTCAGCACCCACTCATTTAATATAACCTTACATAAAAACTTAACTGTCCATTTTGTCATGAATTCTACATATATTAATTTCAATGAAAGTATTCCTTATAAAATTCTATTAAAATCGTCTCTATCGTTAGTCGGTGTTGGTCAGAGCTGACAAAAACATGTTCGCCCCGGCAAATTGAATTTTCATAGATAAGCCAGCGAATATCAACGACTGACGTACGAGTATACACAGCGGAGGATGCGCATTAGCAGTTAGCCTTTTAGTTAGCTTGAGCATAAAAAATGGCTAAGTGTTTATTTTCTATACATACATACATACATACATATGCTCACGGCTATAAATCCCTAGAAGGGGTAGCCAGAGCCAAGGATTTGGAAATTCCTCAGCCACGTTTGGAAATTTTAGTGGGGAAAAGATGGTAAAATAAAGGCTTTCGGTGATGGGTCTCCAACCACATCGCCCAAAAATCCCTTATTAGCTCCAAATCCGTTAGTCGCCTCTTACGACACTACACAGGAACTTATTTTCTATACTTATTTAAATAACCGTGATAGCTAAATAAATAAATATATACGGACATATTATACATAGATCAAGTTAGCCCCAAACTAAGTATAACTTGTATTATGGGATACTAACTCAACGATATATTTTAATACTATATAAAACACATATAAATAACATCCAAGAAACGATCATTTATTCTCATCACATAAATGTTGCCCTCAGCGGGGATCGAACCTAGAGCTAGAGCGAGACCGAAAAGCTACCCACCTATCCACTCGGCCACGGCGGTCGTCAAAGAGAGAACAGTGTATTTGTACAAAACGTCGTTGCTTGTCCAAGCAAAACGTTGGTACTCTGAACATAAGGTGATAATGCCACATGATGTTTGGAAGGATTAGTACCTCAGCCAACCCTTTCGGGGATATACTGCGTCAACGCTTTAGTTGAGTTTATTAGAAAAGTGAGTGTTTGTTCGAATGTTATAAATAGGCTCTAAAAACCATCTCAACCTATCTTCAAATTCAAATTCATTTATTTGCTATGTAGAACATGGTACATTTGATGATACAATTTAATAATTTAGTTTCACATGTCTAACCTTTGTAGGTATGCAAATTATTTTGACACAATTAAATCACAATTAAGTTTTTACATTACAAATATTTTAAATTAACAATAATAATATGTCATGAGCAGTCTATAATTAAAATTAATTAAAATGTCACTTAATCCTAATTAAATAATAACAATCAATCTGAGCGGTTAACGTTTAAAATGTCAGGAATGTTACATTTCCTATTTTATTTAATATGACAGCCATTATTATTATAACTATAGAATTCGTTTAAATTATAAAAACAGTTTTGAACCAACCACTCTTTCAGGTGTTTTTTGAAAAGGGTAATTGGCTTACCTTTCATACATTCAGGAATGTTGTTAAAAATGTGTGGCATCATTACATTGCAAGATTTCTCTCGTAGGGCCGTCGATGACGCTGGGATTTTTATGTTATTTGGAAACTTGTTATGGAGCCTGCTACCTTCGTTGTACATCTTTTCAAATAACAATGAATTTTGTTTTACAAAAACACAAATTTCATAAATGTAGATACTAGCAAGTGTTAACAGTTTCAGTTCTACAAAATAAGACCTACATGACTCACGAGGCTCCAGTCCAATAATAGTTCTTATACACCTTTTCTGTAGAATGAACAAAGTTTGGACATGTGTCGACTGACCCCACACAACTATGCCATACCTTAACGCCGATTCCACATAACCATGATAAGCAAGTATTGCTGTTTGCCGGTTGACGGTTGTGGCTAGTCTATATAGGACATATACAAATTTGTTAATTTTTCCAAATACTTTTTCAACATGGTGTTTCCAATTCATTTGACAATCTAGTTGGATATCTTATATACTTATTATAAAGAACAAATAGCTCAGTGGGTAGAGAACCGCTTATCTTAATGTGTTTAATTTGTCATGGCTGTTTACGAGGGAAAACATCGTGAGAAATCCCAAATGGCTAAGTTGTACTTAGTCATGTGACAGTGTATTCGTACAAAACGGCGATAGGCCTACCCCCAATCACGTGAGTACACTGGTCAAGTAAAACGTGGGTACACTGACCACCAGGTGACAATGTCACGTAATGTTCAGAAGTATTAGTACCTCTGCCAACCCCTTCGGGGATATTCGGCGTGAACGTTTGAGTCTTTAGAGTTCCTCACTTAATTTCGTAAAGTACCTGAAGAATTTTCAGTTTCTGAAGCACTGACTACACCTTTTAGCGAATGAAAGCCGCGAGTACATGTATGTATGTGTTTATAAAAGGTTATCATTTGAAATTGCGTTGAGATTACTAAGTTTTGACGTGGAATCCAGTGTGAAGCGGTTTTAACTAGTATACCTACATGAATATTAAAGCATCTCTGAATCAACAGTTGATGAGCGTTAACAGATTAACTAAATATGTGCAAACAATGATTTAATATTGCAGGCCGAGAGCTCAATAAGTTTTAGTGAAATTCGCTAGAATACAGTCTCGTCATAATCATACCGATGTTTCAATAAACCTATTTAAATCAGTAGGGATATAATGTTATCGGGGTATCATAAATAAATTAGAAGAAGTTAGATCTTACAAATTATTTAATGACAATAGCACTAAATAAAGCATTTGTGGCAGTTACAATAGTACGGTTGCAACTCATGCATAAATGGTTCCGCACCATAACCTATGAAAGGCCAAAAAGTACTTGTATCGAAGACACAAACAGCCCGAGCCTTTTCACATAATTTTATATCTTTATTTTTAATTACGTTCTGTGCATATTCTAACTGTCTATACATAGTATTTATGTGTTTCTTAATGGGAGCCCACTTAAATATTAAATTCCGTAAACTTACATACATACATTTTCTCACGCCGTTAGTTTCCATTGGGGTAGGCAGAGACTGTTGATGACAATTTAGTACGATACTGGCATCGTTCACATGCATCAATCTTTTTATACATGCTCTTTTACTCCTCATACTTCGGACCCCTGCCCTTTTAAGCACATTGCCTATTTTAACCAAATGAGTCCCCGAGGTCGTCCTCTACTAACATTACCTACATTTTGGCTCTATAAATCATTTTCACTAATTTTCAATCGTCCATCCTCTCTATGGGCCCAAACCATCTCATATTCCTATTTCTATCTTTTTTACAACATCATATTTCACGCCGCACTTTTCACGAATCACGCAAACTTCACTTTATAATGTGTCAGACATAAATGTCTTAGCTCCTAAGCTATATGACAGTACCCAACTATCAAAACTATGATAGGGAGTTTATGTAACCTACGAAATACTAGACTCGCTATTTGAATTAGGTTTGAGATCATAATTTCTATAATACGTTCCCTCCTCTATGCATAAAGGCAGCTTGTGTTGAGGATTTCATTTTGTTAAGTTTTATTTAAACATAATTATTCCGGAATTATAAGCAGATTCTCAAGTTTAGCTGACTTCCTTCAAATTTTATTAAAATATGTATGATGACGTTTAATAAATTTCCAATACTAACAACTTTTAGAACTAAAGGGGAAGAGGTTTGGAAAAAATGAAGATGCGCTGGTTGCCTATAATTTCGAGATTTCTGAGGTATCTAAAGAAGAGTGATCACAGGTATTTTCTTATTGGTTCAGACGCATGGAAAAGTGTATACGTGCTCAGGGTGAATACTTCGAAAAGATCGATACTTGTAATAAAGAATAAAATTTATAATACATTTTTTTTCTATTATTTTTGATTTAGTTAAAGTTAATGTATGTATGTATAATTATATTTTTTATTATAAATATATTTAGCTTAATTAAGAGGTGGTCTAAAATAAATTTGTATGATGTTCTTGTTAATATTTTTGAGTATCTAGTTTCTTTTGGCATGCCCCTCGTATATCATAAATATATGGATGTGTCTGAAAAAATAATCATGAAGACGGCAATTTACAGATCCACATACATTTCTTGGCCGGTAAGGGCGTCGCTGTCATTGAAATTAGTATTGACAGTAAATAAAATTTTACCATTATAAGGGAAATAATTTTACATCATACAGGCTAATTTATTTATGTATTGAAATGTCTCAATAAAACAATTTATATAATATTGATTCATTTAATAACTAGGTTCTGTGTAGTGTTGGCTTAGAATAGCACTACCCCATTTGCCGGTGGGTGTACGTAGTAGGCGACTAACGGTATTGGGGTTTTTAAGAGACTTTTGGGCGATGCGGTTGGAGATCCATCACCAACAACCTTTATTTTACTATCTTTACCCCACTCAGCTTTCCAAAAGTGACTGAGGAGTTTCTAATTTCTTAGCTCTTGCTACACCTTTTAGGGATTCACAGTCGTGAGTATATGTATGTATGTATTTAATAACTATCAATGTAAGTAAACAAGTTCCTTTTAATGTAAGCTAATTATATTTATTTATTTTTGCCCTTGTCTGTTATGTCTACCCGAATGACTGTGTATCCTAAATTTGCTGATCTTACCTCCCAAATGTTGTCTGGAAGAGATCGCTTTCAGCGATAACACTGCCAATTGTACTTCTCTGCAAACTGTTTCATTATTTTATACTCAAGAATTTGTTATTTGTGACACTCAGAGTTGATAAGTGGGTAACTACATAAAATCCTTTTTTTAATCCTGTAAATCAGAGGCTTACCTTGTCGTGTACTCTTTTACATTTCATATTCACACATACATCCCCTAAAAAGGTGACACAGAAAAAATAATTCTAAACATTAGATATCGTTTGGGTCATTCATTTTGCTGGGTCAGTAAATTTATGGGCACTTTTCTATTGAAGTTAACAGCCTTATATTTTTATATAAATGTCAGAGAGTTATAACTTAAGAAGTAACACATTGGTACATCCCCGCATAAGAATTCGAACCCACTCATCAGTGTATACGAAGTGAAATCTTATTCGGGAGTATTTCCCCACTTCCCGTAACCCGCACCGCTATAATCATGTGCGCACAACTCTTCAGACAGTGTTAGCCTACCTACCTAAAATTTAACAAAATAAGTAATAATTTTATTTAATTTTTATATCAAATACTGGAAGTAAAAGCGTTTATTAATAAGCAAAGATACATGATAAAAATAATTATCTTTAAAAAAAGTTTCCACTACAAAAAATATTAATTAAAGTGATAATTTATTATATACGTAGGTCAACCTATAATTTTTATTTAGTTGAGAACTAACTGACAATGACAGGCCGAAATTTCAAAATGGCGACAGTAGTACCAGTGTCGCCACCGGCCAAGAAAAGATTGTGGATCTGTATCGATGTTAAGTATATATTTTTATCTATGGTCGCGACACTATTTCATTAATAACATGATTATGTTCATTTTCCTTGAAAACATAATTTTCGCTGCATCAGCTAAAAAATACTGTACTAACTTTTAAAACTTATGCTCTGAACTTTAAAATTTCGCATATTTTCATGTACAAAAGCTATCACGAAAATGAGATTCTAAAATAAACGGACCATACATTTTTGAACGAGGAACTTATAAATACCAAGCTTTTTTCTCAAAGGCCTCACTACAGCAAACTAATTTTTTTTAGGAGATGTAGGGTACTTTATGCCCGCGAGCTTCTTTCTAAGATCATTGAACAAACATTAAACAGAGAAAGTATTTTTAAAAGCTTACAGTCGACGGATATTCTTTTGCTGAACAAATTGTTATTCTATTAATATTATAAATGTGAAAGTTTAGATGTTTATGTGTTTGAGGCAAAAAGGCTCCTCTAGTACATAATGTATATGAATGAAATTTGGCAGAATGCTAGATAATGACCCAAATTATAACATAGGAGACCTTTTATTCATTTGACCAATAAAATATTTACGCCTGATAGAACTATGAGTACCGGAATAAACGCCTTGAGCTTTGTCATAAGCAAATCTGACTGTACGAAGTCTGTCGGGTCAGCTAGTATACAATAAGACGGCAACTTTTATACTTTACTTGTTTGCGTTTATAGTATTGTAATTAGGAGTTTAGCTGCCGAGTTCGGAGTGCCAGGTTCTATCCCTACTAAGTGTTTGACATTCGAGTTAGAATTGTGTGCGGTTTTAAGGGTTCGGTATCCAAAAGTAAAACGAGACCCTATTACTAAGCCTCTTCTGTCTGTCTGTCTCCAAGCTGCATCTCGTGATATCCTAAAAGCTGTTTTTTTACAAATTTTGTATTTCGTCGCCCCTGTAACCACAAAAACATAAATTTAAAAAATATAAGAAGGGTCTCCATACAATAAACGTATATTATTCGCATTTTTTTTCAGAATATTAAAAACGGTAACAATTAGACGCTTCTTATTTACACAGAATATCTACTTATTATCTTTTAGAATAAACAATTCTCTTCTCAGTCGTAACACTCTTGAAAGAGTGGTCGTGGTCGTCATTTTGGTTGGGTGACCCGCCGCATAATTCGTCGCCATTCCTCTAAAATAACAATAAAGTTAATATCAAAAGAGGGAGCATACAACAAACACAATTTTATCGTATTACGATGAACATACTTACTTGCTTATACAAATGGCCGTTGTTCCCATTGGGTTTCCGAAAAATATAAATAGTTGATTATGGAAAGCGTCTTAGTTTTATTGTAATATACAATTCTGTGACGAATATTTCGTTCAACTGCAAGAAAGGTATAATTTTCGCATTGAAATTTTTGGTTATAACATATATTTATTTTATATATTTACTTCGATTTCTAAGCATTTTTTTAGGACTAGTACCACAATTCATCACCCCGAAGAATAATTTATTTTTAACAAAATATAAATCATGCGTTGTCCACAATTATTGCTACCTCGACGTCTGCACTTTACATTATTAAAATATTCTAGTTATAAAGAAAGCTACATTCACTGAAACATAAAGCTTTGATAACAATATTTCCATAATTTGGCATAAATTTGGGTGTATCAAAAAGATGAAAAACTGTTTAGTTAATATTAACAAAAATAAAATCCAATAAATAAAGGAAAAAATTTCGACACAGGTGGGAATCAAACCCGCGACCTTCAGGTATACGCCCCCGTCGCTCTGCCAATTGAGCCACCGTGTCAATGGCTGCCCGCGCGAAATTCTTTTATCCTATATTTTTTCTACACGTTTAAGTAGTGTTTGCGTTTCCTACCTCCGAAATTTTACTAATTCGGAAGGCCACTTGTCTACCTTTTCAGAAAGAATGCAAATGTTGAAAACGCCTTAGCTTGAGCTACCGTGTTTCACGCTGGCAGCCATTGACTCAATTGGCAGAGTGTCGGGGGCGTATACCCGAAGGTCGCGGGTTCGATTCCCGCCTGTGTCGAAATTGTTCTTTCCTTTATTTATTCTTTATATATATTATTATTCTTATTTATTCTTTATATATATAATATTTATTTATTAGTAATAATCCCCACATGAGGCTTTCATGAACAAAAAGATTTAAAAAATAAAATCCCTTAAAGTTGTTGTGCACATTTCATTTTTATAAGTTATATGTATATTAATATTCCATGTGTCTGCAACTGCACAACAAAAGGGACCTTGCAGTTTTTTTATTCCTCCCAAAACTCTAATATCATGTTTTTTATTCAAATTTCTTACTATGAACAAAATTCACGTAGAATATGAAACATTCATTACTGTTTTCAAATAGTAACGATTGCAAAAAAAACTTAACACACCAGAAAAACATATTTTTTTACTGAGTATTAAAACAAAAATATTTATTAATTTGCTCATCGACAAATAAACTAAAATTAATTATAATTTACCGTCCTGTTGCATAACATTAACCAACAAACTTTATTATATCTTTTACCTTTACTTACTTAACCTAGAAAAAAAACTTATTATTGTTCATTAATTCTACCCCACAGAACGCCTGAAAAACAAGCAAAAAGTAATGTTCCTAAATTCCCTTTAGCTTTTGATTCGTGAATAAGTTATAGTGATCCAGGGTCCAAATTACAATAGTCCCGAACCCCGTCATTGAGTACGGATTAAGGTGCCGTCACAATCATTATGCAAAACCCACCACTTTGTCTTACCTCGTTTTTCTTTGAACATATACTGAAGGTAAAGTTGCGATCCTTACAATATTTAAAAAAATATGAAATAAATTTCATTAGATGTGATTTTAATGAAGAAGTTTTAGACCGTGAGATTTACATATGATATCAAATTATGCTAAGAAAAATCAAAGACCAGTAAAACGTTTCATATTCAATGTTTAAGGTACTTTTCCTCCATGTGGCATGGCCGGACGCCCTGCATACGTTGTTACTTGTTTACGAAACGATAACGAATAACTTTACCAATCCATACTCGCGATTGTATGATTTATATTTAAGAATAGTAGAAAGAGGCACCGACTGACTATCCTTATATTAGGTCCTTACATATGAAATTGTCGTTCAGTATCAAAAAAGATACATTTAACAAACAACACAAAAATACAAACATAAATTTCATAAAAACTAAAAAACCCAAAAATTTCAAAATAATGCGATACAGATGATTAAACATACATACATAGATATACTCACGGCTGTAAATCCCTAGAAGGGGTAGCCAGAGCTATGGAATTAGAAACTCCTCAGCCACTTTTGGAAAGGTGAGTGGGGTAAAGATGGTAAAATAAAGATAGTAAAATGGGTTTCCAACCGCATCGCCCAAAAATCTCTTAAAAGCCCCAATACCGTTAATCGCCTCTTACGTACACCCACCGGCAGAAATGGGGTAGTGCTATTCTAAGCCGACACTACACAGCAATGATATGATTAAACAGTTATACATTAATAATAAATATACACGTACACATGCCTGCGTAGCAATGAAATGGTGACTGACTCAGCATTATTGTTGTGAGTGAAACGTCATTCTGCCTGACTACTATAACTCTGTTATAATCATGTTTGTGAAAGCTTGGTTAGGCCCAGCAAAGACCCGCGCGATCCCCCGTGCCTTGTTGAAGCATACATTTGTTATCATTACACTGAAATGTTGAAGGACTTAAGGGCGACCGCAAACATGCGACAGTCTTACAATTTGTACCTTGGAAATTGCCAACGATTTATATTAAAATCATGGCATCTTTGAATCATTTTGGTTATTGTCAAGCTTTTTTTGCAAAAATATATGATCTGGGTTTTTTTATGTAATTACTTCGAATAAGTAATTCATGTTTTTTTGCTTTATTTTTACATATAAATTCGGTTCGCAAAACATAACTTACATTACATATATTTTATTGTACACTTAAAAGTACGTCCGATAGTATATAAAAATCCGCTCTATAAATGCTCGAGCTGAAAGCTTTACTGTGGGAATCAGATATACATAACTTAACCAAATCTGACAAGTAGCCTTATTGCTTTGAAAATCTTGGCTCTTCGCCAATATAGTCAAATTAAAAGAGCTTCTGGCTTATAACTACATAACTTTGTATTTCACACGAATTGTTATACCGACACCCTTGATAGTTCATTGCGAATATCACCGCTTCTCATGCAGCAACTGTTAGTTCAAATCCTAAATCAGGCCTTCATACATACTCGTACATATACTCACGGACACAAAACCCAAAAAGGGGTAGCCAGAGCTTCAGAGCTATAATTTACTCAGCTACATTAGGAAGTTAATAGGGGAAAAGATGGTAGAAATAAAATATCGTTGGTGGTGGGTCTCCAACCGCATACATACATATAATCACGGCTATAAATCTCTTAACGGGGTAGCCAGAGCTTTGGAATGACAAATTCCTCAGCCACTTTTGGAAGTTGATTGGGGAAAAGATGGTAATAATAAATGTTTTTGGTGACGGGTCTCAAACCACATCGCCAAAAAAATCACTTAATAAGCCCCTCTACACTCAGTCGCCTCTTACGAACACCCACGGGTAGAAATGGGGTAGCGTTATTCTAAGCCGACACTACACGGCGGACCGCATATTCAACCACATCGCCCAAAAAACCACATAGATAAACCCCACACCGTAAGTCCCCTCTTACGACGATACCCTCTTAAGACGGGCAGTGATATCCTAAGCCGGCACTACACGGCAAATCAATGTGTCTTTTTTTAATGTAACCCTGAGTTCAGAGTTTGAGCTTAGCACTTAACCGATAGACCATACAAACATACATACGTATACTCATGGCTATATTTTCCTAGAAGGGATAGCCCGAGCTAAGGAATTACAAATTCCTCAGCCACTTTTGGAAGTTGAGTGGGGAAAAGATGGTAAAAATAAAGGTTTTTGGTGATGGATCTCCAACCGTAAGCTGGCACTACACGGCACTTATTTTACCGATAGACTATAAAGGCATTTATTTTACATATTTTTTACAGTTACAATCATTTTACTAAAAACGAGCTAAACCCTCAACTCAAAGTAAAAATAGCCCATTAAAAACTAACATAGTTTCAAAACGATGTTAAACTTGAGAGTGAAAACTTTCAAATTGAAAAGTTTACGAGCATTCTGTTCGTTGCGACTAGTCACTGTTAAACTAATTAAAGTATGTTCTATGGAGAACTTTAATGACTAAGATTGATTTCCAAGATATTTGCATCAACTGTTAAAACTCGGAAAGGTCTTGGGTTGGTCTATGAACTGGTAACGTTTTATAAATCGAGGACTTTGACGGTTTGCGAACGTGAGGGAATGATAGGCTTATACAGTTTATTGAGGATAATACTTACTTTTATGCTACAATTTTGAATTATATTCTAGATAAATTTTGTATTATTGAAAATAATTATAAAGTAATGATTGCTGTGTAGTGTCGATATAGAATAACACTATCCCATTTCTTCGCGTAGGTGCTCGTAAGAGACGACTTTTTGCGAAGGGTTTTGAGGCTTTTAAACTGGGCGATGTGGTTGGAGACCCATCATCCACAATATTTATTCTAAAATATTTTTCTTACTCAACTTCCAAAACTGGCTCAGGAATTTCTTATTCTGAAACTCTGGCTACCCCTTCTTAAGATTTATAGCCGCGAGTATATCTATATATGTTTGGTAATGATAAATAATTTAATAAAATTTATAATAATGTGCAATTTTTCTTCAATGTATTTTTATGGCGTTACCATGTATAACCGAGTTGCAAGCACTTTTTCGTAAAACATTGGCTTTAAATAGTTCATTTCCATCAGTTTTGCCATAGATGTTGCACGAGACGATTTGGGGACTTAGAAGGGTAAAGAGCGTATTCCATTACACTTTGTCGTTTCTGAATTCAGACGTCCTTCGAAGTTACTGCCGCAGACGCTTGTTATTTCACTACACAAATTTGTCTACTTTTCAGAAGCCTAGCGTTCTGAACGTTATTCCACTAGTCTGAATTCAGATTCTGTGGCTTTCAGACGTCTTCATTCAGACAAATGGAATAAGCTCTTAATTCGAGAATGCGGCTCGAAGCCCATCAATAACTATCTTTTATTGTTATCTTTTTCACACATTTTTTACATACGTATATTTCATATCAATTAGAAAAAATAGCATTGTAAACAAAGAAACGTCAATGACCTTTTAATATTTTAGTGTTGTTACCAACATAATTGACGGCGACGTAAACATCGAATACGTTAATAATGGTAAGCAGATTTGTGATCCAATTTAATCGTATAGTTATAAAACAGACTTTTTGATTATACTTCTTTAGTATTTGACGTTAAAAGAAATAATCAGAATATTGACGAGGTGAATAACACAGATTCAAACAATGTTTGCGTCCAATAATCTTGTACTGAATAGCAAAAAAACCAAATGCATTAGCTCATTAGCTGGCAGGCTAAGTAGTGCTGCATGTGCCATAAGGAAAATAAGACATTTGACAGATGTACAGACAGCTCGATTAGTTATGTCTTACGGTATTTTACTCTGGGGCAGAGCAGCTGATGGTAAAAGGTTCGCAAACATAGTGGATACCCACCATAAGAGATAGAAGAAAAAAATATTCCGTAATATAAACTAAGATAACAATATTTATAACAAAAACAAAAAAAGTCCGTAAGAGCATATCTATCTTCTTGAAATAAATCAGAATATAGATATGTATGTCGATTTGAAATCTGTCTGTCTGTCTTTCGGTTTGTATGTTCTTTATGGAAATAAAAACTACTGGACGGATTTTAACGAAATTTGGTACAATTATTCTTCATGCTCTTAGGGAGGTTATAATTTACTTTTAAACAGAATAGTAAAAGGAAATTTTGGGAAACCGGAAGAAATACTTCTTTAAATAAAGTTACATATAATGATGTATGACGGAAATGTTTCACATATTATTATCTAAAAATATTTTTGAACAGCATGTGTCATTTTTTTATGTTTGACTCACAATAACACGTGTAACTCCTGATAGGTTAGCACTTCGGAGCCTTCTGATTATATAAGTTTACTTTTTCGTTTATAATACTCTCAGTCACCTCTAATTCAAAAAAGTTTACATTATTACCTATTAAATAAAAAAAATGCTGTGTAGTGTCGGCTTAGATTAGAATATCACTACCCCATTTCTTCCGGTGGGTGTACGTAAGGGGCGACTAATGGTGTTGGGGCTATAAAGGGATTTTTGGGCGATGCGGTTGGAGACCCATCACCAACAACCTTTATTTTACCATATTTTCCCCACTCAACTTTCCAAAAATGGCAGAGGAATTTCTAATTCCTTAGGTTTGGCGATCCCTTCTAGCGATTTAGTATAAGTATGTATGTATGTATGTAAATAATAAAAGAATCATAGAAATCGATATGGAAACACCAAGCTTATACATGAAATAAGCCATCGTGCTGTCGTCGCACGTGACTACTGAATACGGTTGCGTAGGCAAAAGATAGTCGTAAGTATATGTACGACGTATGCAAAGTTTGTAACTCTGATTGTTTGTTTGAAAGGCTTATTTTCGGAGATACTGAAACGTTCATAAAAGCGCTTTCACAATCTCAAAGCTACACTATTCAAGAGTGCTATAATTTGTAACCATTGCGCTAAATTTACCAAGGCCCTAAAAGAGACAGACTCTTAACTGGCGTACTAACATGAAAGCACATTGGAGCAAAAATCTATATAGCGATTTTCCAGCGTATTTAATAAAATTAAACTAATCCAAAACCGACAATAAACCTTAAAAGTTACACTAAAAGCTCCTATGTATAAAATTAAAAAGGCAGATTAAATTCCCCGAGTGACTAACAGCCAATATTAATGTCACACGCCCCACATTATTTAAATACCTGACTTATCTTTAATAACGAAATGTTTTGTATGTGTAAATTAAATGTGTCAACCTGTGCGAACCCGGGACAGGCCGCTAGTCAATTAGTAAAAGACATAGCTAACAAAAACCAGAACCGGCGCAAATTATAATCTACATACTCACTAACAATTTCTGGACTTAAAACATAATAAATTTTGTATTGTGTATCTATAAACATATTATTATTTTTGTTAAATATACAATAGTTTACAATGTTATACGTTTTATTCACACCAAATTGATATATTGGATCTTCTAACATCGATTCATCAATCGGTAATCGATTACTGTCATTCTTACATGACTATTTTAATGTCAATACCCATCCCAATTTTTTGCATTGGAAAAAATATTAAATAACCTCAATTTTTTTCATTTGATCGTTTTTCGCAAGTTTTATCTCCAATTAATACTTAATTTTTAGCTCGATGAGTCGACGATTGTGTTTTATAATTGACGGATGTGAAATTCTAGTGTCATGGACGTATTTTCTTGATAAAATCTACGATTTTATTCCCGGCAATGGTTTGTTTACAATCTCATTTTTTTAAGAGGCGACTTAGGGTATAGGGGCTTTTAAAGTGTTTTTTGGGCGATGTGGTTGGAGACCCGTCACCAAAAACATTTATTATTACCATCTTTTCCCCATCAACTTCCAAAAGTGGCTGAGGAATTTCTCATTCCAAAGCTCTGGCTACCCCGTTAAGGGATTTATAGCCGTGAGTATATGTATGTATGTATGTACATACACTCAGCCAAGACTATTGATCGCCACTTTGTACGATCCTGGCAAACCTTTCTAGCTTCGTTTACATCCATCAATCTTTTCATTTATACAAACATAAATCATGGCTATAAATCCTTGGAAACAGATAGTTATTCTAAGCCGAGACTATAGTACTGATAGTGTAAACATTTTATTTTCAATTACTAGTTTAAGACTAAAAATTTATGGTATAATACGCCGAAATACCCTGGAGCTACCAATGTGGTTATCTAGGATGAAACCTTCGTTAAAAATGAATAATATTATACACTGAAAGCATAATAAAAAGTTGCACGTAGCACATGTTTTTTTTCCACATAAAAGCGCTTAAAAGCTTCAACAATACTAATGGTGGTTCCATTATAACATACTAAGCTTTCAACAAAGCTTACTGAAACAAACAGTTGTGGCTAACTTTGAAAAAGCTCTGCATATACTAGTGTTTAATGTGAATAGTAGAAACATCAGAATTTTCAGATAGAATACATAATAATTTTAACATTTACTAATTTGTCAATTTATAATTTATAATAATTTAATAATTTGTCAAGATCGTACTAAGTGGCGATCGATAGTATCTGCCTACCCCAATGGGAATAATAGGCGTGAGTATAAGTAAGTAAGTATTTACTAATTAGCGTGCCAACAGATCCTATATTTTTACATACTTTAAAGTATAACATAATTCTTGAGATAAATATCCTCGAGGGCCAGTGCTAGTACGTCTCTTTTTATTCAACTACCGAAGGAGATGTAGTGTTTTTTCGAGAGAGGATGTGCCGGACTAGATAAAGTACCTTAAGGGCCTCCCTCGAAAAGTTCACTGATTTTGGTAGTTTTCAAACTCAATAAAATCCGCTCAATAAAGCAATCACACTCTAAATAAAATATATGTTCAAGTTCAATATCTTATCTTCAAAAATGACGGTTCATATTTTGTTTTTGATAATAATTGACAAAGAAAAAAAATTAATTGTGGGGGCCTTTTTTATCGTAAAATCTGATACTGCAGTCAGAATACTGCATATATGTTATCGATTACCTATCATTTGCGTAGACAACTGAGTAATCTATCATTGTAATGATAATTTTCTAGTCTTTTTATCCTAATTATGGAGTTACAAAGCTTTTTTCCTAAATTTCAATTGCGGGTCCCTGCGCGGAGAACGGGTGGCAGATGGCTGTTAGCCTTCATGCGCAGAGCTCAGGGGCTGGAAACTTCCTTACATCCTCACTTTGTGATTTTTAACAGCGCCTCTATTGCAGTTCCACCTGAACTTATTAAAAAAGCGCGCCGTAATTTGCTTATTCATCAATAGATGGCACTGTAGGTAATTCCTACATCGCGGTATGATTTCTTCTTTATTAGAGTATATAAACGTAAAATTTTACGAAATATTTTTATAAGGAAAATCACGGCCTTATGACTCCTCTAGTTTGTTCTTGACCTTAGGGTAGATGGGGTAGATTGATACTGACAGTATTATTTGTTTGTATCCTTGTTTCATTTTAGAACAGGGTAAGATATAAACTATGCAGCCTATAGTGTTGAGTGAGTCATAAATTCTAGATGTTTAAATATAAATCAGTTTTTTGGTGATGGGTCTCCAACCGCATCGCCCAAAAATCCCTTAAAAGCCCCAATACCGTTAGTCGCCTCTTACGTACACCTACCGGAAGAAATGGGGTAGTGCTATTCTAAGCCGTGTTTCATTATATCTACTCCAACAAGAAAACACGCTGAGTGGTTTCTGTGGCGAACTAGAAATAGTGAGACACAGAAGACTTTAAATAACAGCTGGTGGAGGATTTAATATACAAATGTGTACAGAGACAATTTTTTTTACAAGAAAATATTTTTGGTATTTCCGAGAACTGTTTATAAATGTATTTATAAATGTATCTATTTGTATCTATTATTTAGGTAGGTAGCGGTGTAGTGTCAGCTTAGAATAGCACTACCCCATTTCCTCCCGTAGGTGCTTTTAAGAGGCGGCTAAGGGTATTACGACTATTTAAGTGGTTTTCGGGCGAAGTTATTAGGGTCCCGTCACAAGCTTTCTTTTTACAATCGTTTCTCTTTAATTTTCAAAAGTGGCTGAAGAATTTCTTATTCTGAAGCTCTAGCTACCACTTATTGTGATTTATGGCCGTGAGTATATGAATTCATGTAAATGAATTTTTGGGTGTTTTCCCCCAAGGGCCTATGTGGTCCCTCTAGTTCGCAGCTGGCATAACTTACCACTATAACGCATTGGAGAGCCATTTAGTCATTCTTTCGTTAAAATAAAAACAAAACATGCCAAAAGCAAAGGTGTACACGTCAAAGACTAAAGTCTTGTCGATAGCTAGGGCAGTGGTTAGTCTGATTACGTAGTAATCTCTTTATAGTTTGTGAGGAAAATTACGAAAAACGGTATAGCATCGTGTCTACTTCTTCGACATGTTTAGTTTTTTTTTTGTTAATATTATATATTCTTAGCCATACAGACGGTACATAGAAATTAAGGCGCAATATACTTATAGATATATATATAGGTGATTAAATTGCAGCAGAAGTTCGGGTGGAATGCCTCGAGATGGCGATAAGTTGGCATTATAAACTAGATGACATTAAAATCCAGCAAGTTGGCTCTCTATATCCAGTGTATTACTTTACTCTATGGCAGAGCTTGTGTCGGATTTTTCTGTAATATGGCTGCTTGCCGCTTCCCGCGCTTTTTTGATAATTTATTTTGGTTGTGCGCAACATAGTCGCTTGTTTCGCCTTACATTATAAGTTTGTATCAATCGTAATATTATCGTTAATTTCAACCTATTACGTTAGAACGGAATGGTCCAACGTGTGAAGTGCTATGCGCCATTAGTTAGGGCGTGAGTTCAAACCTTCGGCTCGGCATATGCTTTTTGTTTATTTCTTTACAGGTAAAATAATTTTGTCTTTATTTTCGTTCGGTAATGATGATAAATGCATTATTAAAAATACTGCGAATTGTTCTGTTTTGTGAATACGCTCGTATTACCCTAATGTTCCGTAAATCTAGCTGAAACAATTATTATCGTTTTGCTTTAAATTTATGTGATATTTTTACATATCTTTTTTGTAATATTTCTACTTTTTTTAAAATGAAATAGAATATATTAAATATGTGCATTCAAACCGTTCTTCGAATAAATTATCTTGATTCATTTTATTTTATTAATGTGCTAATAAATTCTAGTTTATACTTCGAAAATGTATAGCTTTGCGAGGGGATGAGTAGGTTCAAATAAATTCGCAACAACTCAACCGTCTCGTCAAGGTGAATTGATAGAGTAAGCTGATATTTATAAATTTTTAGACTTTCATTGAACTTTGCATTTTGTAAACAACTGTGAAAAAATAACTCAATCAAATAAGCTTTATACTAATTTATGAAATAATTATTTATATTTTTGCGTATACTCATCCCACTATATCGACAAGGAGAAATCTTTGTATTGCACGGCTAGTGTTTTTAATTAGATAAAACAGTAAGTTGTTTGCTTTTCTTTTAAAATACCCTTTATTACATAGTTTAGTATAACCAAAGATTAAAAGTATTTTTTACCTTATAATAACGACGGAAAATTAAATAAACATGTGCAGAAAATCGAAAATTTCCAATTGAACAAAATACTTTTGAGCAACATACATACATATACTAACGGCTATAAATCCCTAAAAGGGGTAGCCAGAGCTGAGAAATTAAAAATTCCTCAGCCACTTTTGGAAGTTGAGTGGGAAAAAGATGGTAGAATAAAGGTTGTTGGTGATGGGTGATGGGTCACCAACCGCATCGCCCAAAAATCCCTTAAAGAGCAAACCTCTAATTAAGTAAATAAACAAATACAAAAGACGCATATTTATAGTCTCCTTCTAACAAGAAACTATAACCAAGTATATATGTATGAATTATTATTATGAATTATATATTATTGCTGTGTAGTGTCGGCTTGGAATAGCACTACCCCATTTTTTCCGGTGCCGGTGGGTGTACGTAAGAGGCGACTGGTAGTATTTACTAAATGCTTTCTCCTGTTTTATAATTTGTGCCGATTTTTTATTCAAGTGTGATTTTTGGACGTTGCGATAATAGCACGTTACGTTATTTCTACTGCAATCCACGATCACTTTTTTTTGCCGGCTAAGAATAACATAATCCCCTTTTACTTGGTGTCACATGAAACCTACTATCATGAGTTTTCTTCTCGACATTCCCCTCCTATATTCCGAAGGTGTCATAAAAAATAGTTTTGTGAGATTCAAGTTTTTGTTTCAGTTATTTTAATTACAAAATATATTCATCCAAGCGAGACATCATTATAATATCGATACGAATGTCGCAATTCTACAACGTAGTACGAGACTTTTTCCGTAGATGACGCTTAATTTATGGTTATAATAGTTACTAGTGAGGCCACTAGATGGCTTATTTTACGAGTTTGATTAAAGGTGAGGAAACGGCAGGGGGCAAGCCCAAATGCCGTTTCAAGGTTCTTACTTTTTCGGGGGACGCCCTTAATATTTCGATTCGGCAACCGACATAGTGAGAGAAATAATATGATTCATGAAAGGTGCGATGTGAAAGAAATTTCTAGTCATTGTGGATGGAAATGTTAGTAGAGGACAATAAAATAGACAACGGGCTTAAAAATGCAA
The DNA here is from genome assembly GCA_963576735.1 of Bedellia somnulentella. Taxonomy (NCBI): domain Eukaryota; kingdom Metazoa; phylum Arthropoda; class Insecta; order Lepidoptera; family Bedelliidae; genus Bedellia; species Bedellia somnulentella. The sequence continues at coordinate 1,914,455 of OY755175.1, read as the reverse complement.
GCGACCGAAGGGTAAAGAATAATAGTAATAGTGCATGTATTAATATATTGATGATAGTAAGCAAAGCTCGAGAGTTTTTCCAGGATCATACGAAATAGTGTTTGATAGTCTCTGCCTGCCCCAATAGAAATTAATGGCTTGAGTATACATATACTCATATGTAATATGTTACTAGGCGATAACTGATCATAACCGTGATGGGAACAGTTTGATTGAATGTATACAAACTTTTTAAATCACTTTTCATACGAACATGCTGGCAGACTTATAAGTAAACTTTAAATATTTCAGAAATAGAATATTCAGAGACAAGTTTGTCATTCAAAATTCACATCTGGTGAAAACAACACCTTTTCGGAAATCGTTCAAAATTTTCTGTAAATTTATGTTTTGAATTCAAAATTCTAGTTAACTAAACTGAAAATTTACAAACGAATGTAAAATTCTTTTAGGTTTTAGTAAATTGTTTGTTGGTATTGTCAAAATGTAAGTATTTTTATATTTTCTCTTTGAAATTGTTGTTAGTGTCGGTTTAGCTTAATTTCAATACCAATTCTAGGGATAGTAGATCCAATCAAATTAGCTCCAAAAATCAGAAAATATATATTAATTCATATTTATTGTACAACTCTTGCCGTTGCAAATAAAAATTCTACATGAAGTATTTATTAGTTTCATCAGGATACTTTTACGGCAAATCCAACTAAATTTTCATTCCAAAAATAATACTTATGTGATAAATTACTTAAAACATGTGTATATTTTCCAGGTGTTCCCCTTGCGGCGTTTGCTACAGATATGAAGACTGCGGTCCTCCGGTAAGAAGCTTTCTATAACCTTTTGTGTAAAGTAGTGTCCTGAGTAGTGTAGGTTTTGAATAGCTCTTGCTCTTGTGTTTCCCACGAGGCTACCAAGGTGTCTGCACTAAAATTGTTATAGGGCAAATGAGTAAGCATCTTAAAATAAAGATTCTCTTATCATATTATCTGTACGTCAGCGAGAAGAATTTGGCCTTGGATTCCTAGCACGAATTCAAATTCTACTTTTTTTAAATACGTAAGCTTTTTGTACGTTCATAAGTTTTTTCTTACTAACCCTAGTGCAAAGGTATTCATGAATTACCGAGGTAAAAAGTGAGTGCTTTGGTCACCAGTTGATAAAATATGCTTCCTCTATTTTACATCACGTAGACCTTATGATATGCCCTGAATTGTTTCAGCTGCAATGCCTGCCCCGCTCAGCTTTCAAGCGCAACGGCATGCAAGACCAACAATTCTTTCAGCAAGGCTCTATTCGGTACCTTTGCCAAACGGGGGGTGGTTGCCCCCGACCGTGCCCCCCTCGTTGCCCCCCATGTGTCAGACGACCCCCACCAGGAAAAACTTATGTCACAAGATTTGCAGACTTTGATTTGCTGTCACAATGGCAGAAGATGTACGTGTCAAGAGTTTGATGTCAGTGATATAATTTGGGGTTAGCTTGACAGTTGTCACCGTTTGAAGTGGATGACGTAGGCTGTGATTTTTAAGATGTTAGTGCAAAATGTTTATTGAAAAATATAGTATATTTGTATAACGAACTTATTTGTTTTATTTTGGAGTTTACGTACATTGTATTATGTACACATAGAGATATCATAAATATAACTGCTGTAAAACTCGGGAAGAGGCAGTGCTGACCCACTCTACCCCGTCCATACCTCTAAGAGGTATGGTGGCTATTCGGTTTATTCCGTTTATTCCACCCTAAGGCGGATATCCGGAAACGTGTGTTCTTCTATCTACCCTAAACGGGGTGGATATTCGTAATGCATATATGTTTCTTCCGCCTACCTACGTGCCTACGTACAGTCATTTACAAAAAAATGACCCTAAGTTTTAATTTGTCACTTTTTTGTTAAGAGTTTCTTTCTTGTTATGGTTTCATTTTTCACATCGGTTATTTTAAATGGTTTTCACCCATATACTACCTACCAAACCAACCCTATAGGTAACAATAAATATTAAATTTAAATTTCCCACCAAGATAATTTTATTCAAACTAAAAGTTGTATTATAAACACGAAGTTTCTTGGACTCATTTTGTATTGTGTATGTTTCTGTAAATGACTGTACTTGAGGTAAAAAAACAGAAGAAAAATATTACGAATTACGATTATACACCCTGTTCAGGGTGTATCGGCGTATATCTTTCACACCATTGCTTTCAAATGAAAAATAAGAATTCCTGTTAACTAGTGTACACAAATATTGTAGGTGCAGATTGTAAATAAAATAAATAAATAACATACATACATATACTCACGGCTATAAAATTAACGGGGTGGGTAGCCAGAGCTATAGAATGATAAATTCCACTTTTGGAAGTTGATCGGGGAAAAGAAATAATAAACGTTTTTGGTGACGGGTCTCCAACCACATCGCCCAAAAATCACTTAAAAGACCCTTAGTCGCCTCCACGGGTAGAAATGGGGTAGTGTTATTCTAAGCCGACACTACAAGGCAAAATAAATAAATAACTTCTTATGTTTTGTTGTGATGTTTAATTCGTAGTCCTTGGAATGCATGTTTTATGAGGTCTCAGCCCTTCGACCATATATACACCAAAGATACACCAACAAAGCAAGTAAAACGGCCCGGCAAAACAGCGCTTAAATTTATGATAAGCACTGTTTCACTGGCAGTCGCCTAGTAGACCTCAAGTGGAGCAACGCTAAAGTGCTATTTGAAATTTTGCAAAAATAACACCTCAAATAGCCTTAAAAAAGATGAAGTTTCATAGTATGATTAGTTCATTTATTTTCTTATAAATTAAAAGCAAAATTAATACAAAACCTTGCTTCAATCGTTAATTTTACAACAACTATTAATTATATTGAAAATCTGATATATGCATACTAAATCAAACCTGCGTTAGGGATATTTCTAATGAACCTATGAAGTCTTAGTACTTGCCAAGTAATAATAATTTTGTTTAAAATTAGCAACATTCTGCAAAAATAATCAGTGTTTTTACCTATTGATAATTTTGAACACGCGAAAATTTCGCAAGTCCAAATACGGTTTTGAGTCCAAGATCTGTTTCTTCTATGATCATATATCTGTAGAGCTATTAAATTCATGTCAAAAAGACGTTGGTGTAACTGCGAAGAAAAATAATGCTCCGCAGTTACACTGGGTGAACAGCGCGGTGTAACAGCAGAGCATACCCCATTTTTGGTAATGGTAATGATAAAGATGAAGAAAATACTGTTTTAAAACACTTAAACAGTCTATGTATTATATATAATGCACCAAAAAGCTGGCTCGATACGTCCGTGCATTACATATAATGCAGTTTGCTATTACTTTATCTCAACGGATAAAGCGGCACGAAAGCTTGATAAAAAAAATGAACTTAAAGCATATGGACCTGTCAAAGAAAGAAATAGGATATAGGCTTGCATATGTCGTAGGATGATTTGATGTTTAGGTTTTTTGCAAAAAACCTAGGGATTTTGCAAAAATCCGGATAATTAGACAACGGTTATAATATTTTCTAATCTTACTAGGTTTTTTGCAAAAAAACTAGTTGGTTTAGTAAGATTGTACTTCTTTAATGCTGATTGGCTGATTTCTGATTGCTCGCCTACTCTTATTCTGATTGGTTCGTCATTGTGGTATTGAAATATTATAGATAGAGTTATAAATGGTAAGAAATAACAATAATTAATTAGGTAGGAACAATAAAGTAAGTACTTTTTAAATTGTAGTATTGAAGTATTAAAGCTAGAGTTTTAAAGGGAAATGACAATACTATTTTTATACTTAGGAACTTTTTGTAACTAAAATTAAAATAACAATCAAATTAAATTTAGGTAGGAACAATGAAGTAAGTACGCCTTAGTTAACAACCAATCAGAGATGACGTGTTTATGAGGCACTGCAATCGACCAATCAGTGTACAGTATTCATAAAAATTGACATTTCGTTTCGGAGTCACACTAAACCAACTAGTTTTTTTGCATTAATTCTAGTAAGATTAGAAAATATTATAACCGTTGTCTAATTATCCGGATTTTTGCAAAAAACCTAAACATCAAATCATCCTACGACACATACATTGCAACGGACTAGTGTGACTAACGTCCGTGCATTAATATTAATATATGTCATAAATTAATTGGACATTTGGTGATGGGAAAGCGTATACTATTGGGACAGTCAAAGTGTTAATACGAACGAAATGAAGATATAAAAGGCCATTGATTTTCAAAAAGGGGACCACGGACTATAAGCATTAATTCCTACTAAATATTTTGTTTAACAAGCTAATGTGCTACACTACTTCTACTACCTCAATCTTGTCACCATAGCAATATCCCAATGATTAAGTGACTGATCATCAACGACTTTTTACTTCCCTATCTATTCCTCTTTCATTCTAAAAAGTGACTTCGAATCTAATCTTTAATAATTCTGATTACCCACCTTTTTTGCCCTTAGAAGTGTGTCTATATGTTTCGGCTCGATAGAATTGTAATGATAACTGGCAGTGAAGCTACTCGTATGTATATAGTATGGTTAATAAATGCACATAATGCGGGTAGGGTGTGAAGCGGCTTGTGCATGATACAACAGCCCGGGGCATAGACGACCGCAGTCCGACTAGTGCAGGGGATTGCAACCTTTGGACGGGAAAATGAGAAATTTTTATGTTGTATTTCTGATTGTTTTGTTGGTATATCAGTGCAAGAAGTGATAGAAAGAATATATTGAAGGGGCTCGTTCTAACCAGAGTCCTGTTGTGTAACGAGAACCTAACAAAAAGGTGTGGCCTACCTGTAATGTAATATCAATTTAATAATGATAATGGTTTCCTTTAATGATGGTTGTCATGTGTGAATTAATAAATAAATAAATATTTTTCATTGTGGGGAAATTTACCAGGTGGGTATAATATTACAAGTATATATACTCACGGTTGTAAATTCAAATTGGTAGCTAGAGTTGAATTTAAAATTCTTTGACGAATTTTAAGAGTTTAGAGCAGAAATAGTTGACATTACGCAACTATATAAATTAGTAATTATGATTAGTGTATGAAAGGAAAATTGATTATGTCGAGTTTAGAATGTAAGTGACAGACTGTACCAGAATTGTCCTGCGAGTGCGTATATAAGGTTTCTTCAATTTCTGCTCAAGCTTAGTGGAATTTAGCGCAATGATTGCAATTTATAGCACTCCTGAAAAGTTTACCTTTGTGATTTTGAACGATTCTGTATCTCCGTTATTGAGCAAATTTTCAGGTTGAGTTGAAATTGGGTAAAACGCTATGAAATATTAATAACAATGAAAAAGAAATAAATAATAAAAAAATAAATAAAAAGAAACCATATTGAGATGAAGGAGTCAACTACTGGCACCATCTAGTATGTAATATGTAAATTGGTAAGGATTTGGTTTTGGTCACGGGCACGATGGCTTATTTCATGTATTATTTCGCTGTTTCTCTACTGATTTCTATGATTATTTTTATTGCATAGGTAATAATGTTAACATTTTTATATAAGGGGTGAGTGAGAGTAGAATAAACGTAAGAGTTAACAAATATAATCAGAATACTCCGAACTGCTAAGCTATCAGGAGTTACACGTGTTATTGTGAGTCAACCATAAAAGAAGACATATGCTGTTTAGGGATATTTTTTGACAATTTTATGAAAAATGTTTCCGCGGTACATCATTTCTATGTCAATTTAACTACTAAGGCTGCACACGCGACGGAAGCTTAAAAAATGGAGTAACTTCTCCTGTTTTCCCAAAATTCCCCTTCACTACTCTGCTGAAAAGTATACTATAACCTGCCTAGGAGTACGAAAAATAATTGTGCCAAGTTTCGTTAAAATCCGTCGGGTAGTTTTTGTTTCCATAAGGAACATACAAACCGACAGACAGACAAACAAAAGTTTTACTGATTGCATTTTTGGCATCAGTATCGATCACTAATCATCCCCCAATAGTTATTTTTAAAATATATTTCATATACAGAATTGACCTCTCTACAGATTTAATATAAGTATAGATATTTTGTGTATGTTGTTTTGTGTTTAATGACAAATAAATATATTTTATCTTTAAATTATAATTACGTTTCGTGGTATTTGTGGTTGATACACCGATTGACTCGATTGAGTTTTAATAGGTTTTTTCTTATCTTTGCTTACTTAATTTTTTTTATTCTCTATTTATTATATGTATTACTATCGTAACACAAAATCTAAATATTTTTCGTTGAGGATGGATAGGGAGAGGTAGTTATAAATTTAATAACTTTGAGTATTGACTATAATTAAAGTTTATAGATAATCTATAAAAATATCCCTTTTTTTATAAATGGCTCATCTGATTTCATAGTTCATAAAAGATGTAAAGGAGTAAGATATTGATGTGACACATTAAAATATAATTGGCAAGTTTAGAAGGCTTAATTTTGTTTGAAATTTGTTTTGTTAACTTTTTCACATCAGTTTCTTTAATATTTTATACGACACAGCCACTATTTAAGTTTAGATTAAGTTTGTCTCCTACTACACGCATAGTCTAAGTTGCATATTATTTATACCGAAGATTTTGCCTATTTATAGACAAAACCTTGGAAGAACCTAATACTTATCTCAATACAGGAAAATAAAAGTTTTAGTCATTACTCCCAACAGTTGTCCACCCCTGCCTGATGTCTAGATTCACTTGACCATTCAAATTTATGGCGTGTCGTCGCCCCCCCCTCCCCGCGCCCGCCGCTCCCCGCGCATCTCCGGCTACAGAGCTATTTACATGTTTCATACTTTTATGATAGCAATATTATCTACATAGAGTTTTTACATACCTGCTTTTACTGAAGGGTTAAAAGAGATTCGTATTCTAATGAAATTGTTAAGAGATAGATTCAGTATTGATTCTTATTAAAGCGAATGTAATAGTGCTGATAAAGTTTTTGCTTACGCTTCTCAGTATTTTATGTCGAGTTGAAAAGTCGTTTTTATTTATAAATTTATTACTTAGTCTGTCTTATACACATTGCCACGTAGTTTCTCAAGGCTGTCGTATAAAGAGATAGTTCCTTAACTTGCAGTATAGATTGCTAGGGCACCACCAAACCGTTTTGTTTTATTCTCATTGTGATATTTTTATGTGGGTCTTATAGTAAACCCATAATAATTAAATGCTCAAAATACACAAAACTACTTTTCATCAATTAAGTCTTACATATTATCAACACGATATAGAGTATTAAAATATTTAAAAAAAATATCGTGCAGTGTAAAGGATGTGTAAAAACGGAACCCCAAAACTTTTAATTAGCACTTGACAATGCATTATTTATACGTACGGCGCTTTTACGAGCTAACTTTTACCACTTTTTACATAGTGTAAATAATGATGTGGTGTTCCACTTACAAATATATTTTACAGGTCGTCCCACAGCTTATGCCACGTGGAGGGTTATTACATTAAATAATGTATGTAGATGTGTAAATTTTGTGAAAAATGAGTTAGTTTTTGCCCTAACTTCACCCAAAAATCAGGCCATGCCGTATAAGGGATATATATATATATATATATATTGATTAATTGGGGTATTGATTAGTTAATATTTTCAAATTTATTTAAGCAATTTTTTTGGTTTTTTTTATATTTGTAATTATTTATATATATTATGTATAAGTTCTTATATGTGTATATGTAAAACGGGGTAGCCAAAATAAAGTAACTCTTCAGCCACATTTGGAAGTTGAAAGGGCACAAGATCAATTTAATAAAGTATAGTTGATGATGGGTCTTCAACTGCATCGCCCAAAAACCACTTTAAAAAGCCCCATACCCTTAGTCGCCTCTTAAGACACCCATGTGTAGAAAGGGGAGTGACATTTTGGCGTTCAAATAATGATAGTTTTTAAGTTAATTTTGAATAATAAACTTTTTGTCATTTTTGACTTTTTTTATCTAACCCGGTACTACACGGCAATACACCGTAAAAAAAATAATCCCTTGTTTACAAGAAACAAGAGTATATGCGGTGGTACGTTTTTTTTACAAATGTTCTTCCTGTTCTGCCTTGCGGCGTGTAAATATTAAATATTGATGACAATAGGTAACCGATAATTAATAAAAATACATTCAAATATTACACTTTTTTATGAAGTCTTTAACAGAATATATACAGTTGTCAATCAAGTAATTAAATAAGATAGTTTTAAATTTATTAAATGTTAACTTTTTCATGTCGTCACTAATTGTATTAAACAATTTGATACAAATGTCATAACTATTTCGCTGACAAACAGCCAGACATTTTGCAGCAGAATGCTCGTATTGCACATTATGATTACCCCGTTGTTTTTTGGCGGTCTCAAGTTAAATAGATTCGGATTCTTGTAAGTGAATATTAAGAGCTCAAAAATGTATAGCGATGGAAAGGGTAATATTTTTATTTTTTTGAAAAGCGGCACACAGCTATCCAAAAAATCAGCACCGCATAATATACGGATACACTTTTTCTGAATCTTGAAAACTCTATCTGAGTCTACTGAGTTACCCCAAAGTATGATGCCATACCTTAAAACTGAGGACACATATCCGTGATAGCAGCTAAGGGCGGCACTCTCTGATATAACATACCTTATACGATATTTTTCTAGTTTTGTGCATATGTTGTCTACGTGATTTTTCCAATTACAAAAAGTGTCTAAAGTAAATCCTAAGAATTTTGTCGATTCAACTTCTCTTATAATTTTACTATCATAGGTTATTCTTAAATTAATCGGTTGTCTCTTATAAGTTCGGAATTGTATGAATTCAGTTTTATTAATATTTAATTGCAAATTATTTTTGTTAAGCCACATAATCATATTATTTAAAGTGAAATTTATGTCATTTTCAAATGTGTTCAAATTATTGCATTTTATAAGAATGGTAGTATCGTCAGCGTAAAGAATACATTTATTTTCTGTCACTTGCGATAGGTCATTTATATAAAGTAAAAACAAAAGAGGACCAAGGATACTACCTTGCGGTACGCCACATTTAAGGGATTTCTTATCTGATTGGAAGACATTGAGATGTTTATTTGCGATATTACTGATTTCCACACATTGTTTTCTATTTGTAAGATAGCTTTCTAACCATTTATAAGCCTGTCCACGTGTACCGTATCTTTCCGTAATAACTAATAATAATATAATGTCAAAAAATAATAATATAACATTAACAAATTATTTTTTCGAGTAAAATTGTTGACTAAAAAGCCAGTGTTACTCAACCTTTGTCGGTTAAAACTGACCACGAGCTAATACAGTGTCAGCAAAGCTTTCACCGTCCTAGCACAGCTTTTAGCTGTAACAAGCTAAATGAAGCTGTTGTGCATTAAACTCTCATGAATATGACTAAACTTGTTTTATATTCAGCTGTTTTGTGATTTAGATCAAATTTCAGTGCTTACTTTGTAAGGTACTAATTTCGTTAACAGTGTATTTCATAATTTCGTTTTTAAATGTTGTGACTATAATCTTTGTTTTTATTCAAAAACCTTATGTTACTTCCTTGTTATACATTGGCATCAAACATGATTATAAAATTAGGTAAACTTTATTATTTTTAAGCAAATGAATTGATAAACAAATAAATCTTATAAGATCATTGGGTAAGAAATTTTTAGAAGAAGAGTTAGAGAAGAAGGTTTTATTTCCGGATTTGGGCTTTTATCTTAGTCTTTAAAATGATTAAGTGAATGTATTTAAAAAAAGTTGACGTTGCGTTGAAGTCACAGGGATTAGTTGCTTTTCGTAATGTAACAGTGTATTTTTAAATAGTGGTGAAAGGCCTGCAAGAATATGCTGAAAACACTTGAAAAAAATTTGTACCCTGAAGACCAGCAGACAAAATTTCATTTGATGGTCAAAACTGTAGTACATTCATACATGCTCTACTTTGGGTCATAAATCCCTAGAATGAGTAACTTCGAAAGGGAGGAAAGAGCTTCAGGATAAGAAATTCCTCGGCCGTTTTCCAAAGTTCAGTGAAGCAAAGATTGTAAAATCATGGTGATCTATCTCCAAACTCATCGCCCAAAAATCACCAAGAACCTAATCGGGATATATACGCAAACCATACGTCTTCAACTATGTCTTTTAAGCATCACTCATTAAATGATGCTCATGCAACGTCATCAGTTTCTAAGCATCGTTTTAAAACCCGAAAAACCGCTCTACGCTTCCCGCGACCGCAATTTAGGTTGGTTCTCAAACTGTGATGCAAACCGTATAATAGCGATCTCAAACATACCGGTAACCCATTTGCACGTTTCCATAAATCATTCCCGCTCTGGTTTTTATACACTTTGGCAACTGCGAACTTAGGAAATTGAAAATAAAAAAGTTTTTCTTTGTTACGACTTTAGGCGTTGCTGGTTTTCAGGATTCAATACATTACTGGATATTTTATTAAATTAGGGGCAAGTTTTTTTTAATTAAATTCCTATTTCATATGAGTAAATTTATGCGATGGCATGTAGTGCCGGCCTAGAATGTCACTACCCCTTTCTACCCGCACGGGTGTCGTAAGAGGCGACTAAGGGTATGGGACTTTTTAAGTAGTTTTTGGGTGATGCGATTGAAAACCCACCACCATAGATATTTTATTTCTACCTTGTGTCCGCTATCAACTTCCAAATGTAGCTGAGTAGTTTACATTTCTGAAGCTCTGAATACCCTTTTTTGGGATTAAAGGCCGTGAGTATATGTATGTATGTATTTTATATTGATTTATGTAGTATTTTACCTTTTTTTCTGTAGTTACTTGATTGCTGTGTAGTGTCGGCTTAGAATAGCACTACCCCATTTCTTCCGGTGGGTGTACGTAAGAGGCGACTAACGGTATTGGGGCTTTTAAGGGATTTTTGGGCGATGCGGTTGGAGACCCGTCCTTTATTTTTACCATCTTTTCCCCACTCACATTTCCGAAAGTGGCTGAGTAATTTCTAATTCCTTAGCTCTGGCTACCCCTTCTAGGGATTTACAGCCGTGAGTATATGTATGTATGTATGTATGTTATAATTGAAACAACTTTTGATTTTTCGGATATTTTAATCGCGTGTTATTACATTATTTTTAAAGCCCGACGTTTCGAAAACTTTTCAGTTATCATGGTCACGGGAAGACTGAGGTGTTATTTGTCATTATACAGTACTATAAAATTATTAATACTAACTACCTTCACAAAATTTTAAGTTACATTTGCGTTTAATATTTGCTATGTACAAAAAGAGCTAATGTTATCTGGAGTTTTGCTAGTGTTCTTCCCTCGCTTAGTTGTGCTAATGATCGGGTTCCAAGCAGGTGGTAATTGCCAACCATCATCTCTATTGAAGTTTGGATGTTTCTTTATTTCAATAGACTCGCGTATCATTCTAGGTATTAATCGATTCTCTTTTGCTAGAATTGTAGGTTTGTCAAAACGCATGTGGTGGTTTGGCTTATCGAAGGTGTGTTCACACAAAGCAGATCTTCCAGGACGCCTATTCTTCATATCAGCAATATGTTCTCTAACGCGAGTTGCTACACTACGCTTTGTTTGGCCGATGTATGAAAGACCACACTCACAGTCTAGTTTATAAACGCCTGCATCTTGTAAAGGGATCTGACATTTGATAGGTCTTAGAAACTGACTTATCTTTTGGTGCGGCTTGAAGTAGGTCTTAATGGAAGCACGCTGTAACACAGTACTAATTTTGTCTGTTACACCCTTTACAAAAGGTAGAGTTGCAGGGAGTCTTTCAACAGTAGGTGGTTTATCGGAGGAGCGGTGACGTTGGCGGGGCAATTTCAGCTTGTTGTTGTGAAGAACTTGTTTCACATGACTGAGCTCTCCAGCAAGATGGTGTTCGTCACAAAGATGTTTGGCTCTCTGAAACAAAGTTTTACCAACAGTAGCTAACTGAGATGGATGGTGGTGTGAGTCACCATTGAGGTACCTATCAGTGTGGGTGGGTTTCCTATAAACTGTGTGACTAATTGAGTTATCAGAATTCCTTATCAAGAGGACATCTAGAAAGGCTAAACTATTATTAGTCTCTAATTCCATTGTAAATTGGATCTTAGGGTTAATGGAATTAAGATGGTCTAAGAATGCAGAGACTATGTTTTTGGGTAGGATTGCAAAAGTATCATCTACATACCTCTTATAAACCTTTGGAGTGACAGGGAAGGATTTTAGTGCAATCTCCTCCAATCGTTCCATGAATATATCGGCTACAATAGGAGAGACTTATTATTACTGAGGTGTTATTTGTCATTATTATATAATGACAAATAACACCTCAGTCTTCCCGTGACCATGATAACTGAAAAGTTTTCGAAACGTCGGGCTTTAAAAATAATGTAATAACACGCGATTAAAATATCCGAAAAATCAAAAGTTGTTTCAATTATAATGTGCAATCGTGAAAATCTTAGAATATACTATGTATGTATGTTACTTGATTAAAACTTATTTGAATTATACATTATGAAATTCTCCAACTAAATACTGTATAAAATCAACGATACTCGTAGTTAGAGGATTTTTGATTAAGTAAACGAGGACACACTATATCCCCTGAAAGGTGAAAAACTTTCTTGATATCTTCACATATTTTGCCGATATATAATATATATAAACGTCTTTACTAATATAACAATGTATATATGAGTGTTAAGTGCAATTAATGAGATTTTCTGAGCTAGATCATGATTATTACAAGAGTATGTTTGTACATACCTATTTTATCTACTCGTGCTTACCACAAATAACAAATCAAAAATTCAAATTGACCGAAGTTCTCACTTCCTTGAGTCATTCGAAATTTAAAATGAATGACAAAGTGCGCCTACCGCTTTGTGCCGCAGAGTGAGTGACTATGCAATTTGCGAATATCCCGCTGACTGATGTTTCAATAGAAATACATTTCTATGATTTTATGCATTTCGGTTAGAAATTGGCGGTTTTAGATCATCGATGACTTATAACGGAAATTATGGTTAGACGTTTTTGAAAGAACAATGGTATCAATACAGTATGTAATAAAAAGGATGAGTTTTTCTTAGTTTTGGATGCTAAGGGTGTAGTATTTATATATACTAGCTGACCCGACAGACTTCGTACTGTAAATTTGCTTTTGCTAAACTTTTGGCTTTTTATTCGGTACTCTGAGTTCACGTCATTCCTCACACGATCACATAACCTCACATTACAAACTTTTCTGTGAGACCTCATTTCTACTGCATTCACTCTGCTTTCATGCTTCTTCTGCCACACCCAACATTTACTGCCAAACATAAGCGTAGGAACAAGTACGTGATTCGTGAAAGATAAGGTGTAAATGATGATATTGTAAGAAAGATGGAAAAAGGAATGTTGAGATGGTTTGGGCATATAGAGAGGATGGATGACAGTAAATTGGTAAAAGAGATCTATAGAGCCAATGTGGAAGGTAATTTTAGTAGAGGACGACCTCGGAGGACACATTTGGATCAAATAGAAAATGTACTCAAAAAGGCAGGTGTTTGTAGTGCGAAGAATAAAAGAGCATGTATGAAAAGATTGATGAATGTGAATGAAGCTAGAGAGGTTTGCCATGATCGAACAAAGTGGAGATCGATAGTGGGAACTAATGGCGTGAGAATATGTATGTATGAACTCTGAGTTCAATCAGGTGTGAATATTTTATTGGTAATTTTTTTCCGGGATAAAAAGTATTTTATGTCACAATTGGGGTCATTATCTAACATTCTGCAAAATTTCGTTCATACACATTCTGTAATTGAGGAGTCTTTACCTCAAACTCACAAACATCTAAACTTTCACATTATAATATTAATAGGTTATATCGTGCATTTAGTTACCCAAAAGTTTACATACATCGCAGAAGATATAAATGGTATAGGATTTATCTATTCTGACATTAAGTATGCAGTATGTTTTCCTAAGTTCAGTTGTGTTGTTCATGCTTTTCATTGTGCAGTATGTTCTCCACATGTTCGTGTTCAGGATTTCGCGTAAAAGATAAGAAAAGAAAGATGCTGCAAAGTATGAGAAAGTTTCTACCGAAGTTGCACCTTACTTGGCTCATTTGTACGGGGCGTAGAGTTAAAGACTTTTAGAGTTGTTGGTGGAAATCGTAAAAGTGGTTTGTACTTGTAGGAGCACATAAAAATACCACGTTGCATTAAAATACGTATAAAGCATATTTAATTTGGAGTCAGTGTTTTTTAAATATAAATTTTATTTAAATATATACTTACGCCATTAGCTCCCATTGGGGTAGTCAGAGACTATTGATCGCCACTTTGTACGATCCTGACATACCTCTCTAGCTTCGTTTACATCCATCAATCTTTTCATACATGCTCTTTTATTCTTCATACTTCGGACGTCAGCCTTTTTGAGCACACTCTCAATTTGGTCCAAGTGTGTTCTCCGTGGTCGTCCTCTACAAACATTACCATTCACACTAGCTCTATAGATCTCTTTTACCAATTTTCTATCATCCATCCTCTCTATGTGCCCAAACCATCTCAAAAAAATGTGTAGTAGGAAAAAAAAGGTCTTCAAAACTATCAATTTTTCGTATATATCACAAAAAATCATTATTACGCTTCCTTTTGTCCAGAAGTCCATGAATATACTATTTTTTGACTTATAATTTTCGTTTATTTTAAAACTACGTTGCTATTATTATACAAGTAGCGTTTTATTAAACCTTCTATATTTTTTATGCCCAAATATTGTTTTTTTAATAAAAAACAATAAAAAAGATGTAAAAATGAGTTCTTAAGTTAACCGCTGCCAGTTCTCAATCTTAGCAAACGCATATCACATATGTTGACCCAGTAGCAAAGTTGCGTTTTTATACGTCAACCATTTTGCTGTCGTAATTCCGAGCTCAGCATGCACTGACGAAAACTTACGTCAGCCAAACAACATGGGAAGATGCCTATTTTTCTGTTATACAACAAGTAGATAAATTTTATTTAGGTGAAGATATTTGGGTTTATTTATTAATTTTAAGAAAAGTTTTTTTTTTAATTTAATGGCAAATTCTAGTTTTAACTTTCTATTACTTTGACGTCCTCCGAACTTAACTTTTTCCCATAAAACAATTTTTATACTTATATTGGAGTAATTATAGCATAGTTTGATGACGAACATTTCTATTATAAAACTAGTGGATTTTTTATATTTTTTTATTAAGAAGACATAAAAATAACATTCTAAACATCCGCAGCCAGTTCTAAATCTATGCAAGCACATATCACATCTGTTGTGCCAGTAGCAAAGTTGCAGAACGTGCCTCGCGATGTCCACCCATATTTTTATACGTCAACCATTTTGCTGTCGTAACTCCGAGCTCAGCATGCACTGACGAAAACTTACGACAGCCGAACAACATGGGAACATGCCTTTTTGTTTGGTTGTACATCAAGTAGATAGATTTTATTTAGGGGAAGATACATACATAAATACATTTACTCACAGCTATAATTCCCTAGGAGTAGTCAGAGCCAAGGAATTATAAATTCCTCAGCCACTTTTGGAAGTTGAGTAAGGAAAAGGCGGTAAAAAAAAGGTTTTTGGAAAATCCAATAAAAAACCCCAATACCCTTAGTCGCCTCTTACGACACCCATGGGTTGAAAGGGGTAGCGACATTTTAAGCCGGCACTACACGGCACATATTTAATATTTTGATATTTGGATTATTTTATAAAAATAATGTAATAATGTGTAAAAGTAATTTAATGTAATGTATTTTAATAAAAAAATGTTTGAAGGTTAACGGTAAGGGACAACATCATGAGGAAACTCTCATGGCTAAGTTGTACTATGTCATGTGACAGTGTATTCGTACAAAACGGCGATAGGCCTGCCCCCTGTCACGTGGGTACACTGTTCAAGCAAAACGAGGGGGTACTCTGAACCAGGCGAAAATATCGCGTGATGTTCAAAAGTTTATTAGTATCTCTGCCAACCCCTTCGGGGATTTACGGAGTGATCGTTTGAGTTTGAGTTTAGTACTTTAGTAACATGCTAGTTATTCTAAAACACAAGCACAAAAAGGCATAAAAAAGGAAAATTCACTTATGTTACGTTTCTTCAAATCGCATCGAGAAGTAGAACTCATTGAGCCAAACGTCAGAGCCAGCTTGTTCGACATCGACTTGCAGAGAAATAATAGTTCCGAGAATTTCTATGAATGATTGTTCATACTGAATAGACTGAAATATATTTTAAAAATACACGTATATTGAAAAGATGTTTTGTTTTCATTCTATCTGGTTATCATTTCGACACCCACTCAAAGAAAATACATTTTATTCTAAGCCAATACCAGGTGTAGCAGAATAATTTAACTACACGGTTGGACTTATTGCAGGATGAACACAAAAATATATATCTCTCTAGCGGGCAGCGTATTTCGCCGAACAGTTGGTAAAGGTTTTAATACTTCTGACCATCCTGAGAAATTTAGGGTTGAGTTTGAGTGAATCCTATTCACATAAAGAGAGAGAGAGAGAGAGATTCGCTGCACAGATGAGCTAGAAAAAAACAGTAGAACATAACAAGAAAGATAAAAGCATTGACACAAACAAATTGGAAAAAAAAAACATGAAAAAAAATATAGAATAATAATAGAGAAAACAAAGTAATACAGAACGTGCTACAAATCAAAGTTAGAAAAAAAAAAAAAACTTTTTTGTTTTAATAACTACATAAATTGACCATTCGCATAGAAAGATCTCTGCACAGCGAAACGGTGCTGACTCAGCATAACGTTGGCTAAGTACAATTAACTCTCTATCTCTAGCGGGCAAACTCAATGTTAACTCCCGAAAGGTTGATAGAGGTAAGGTGTTCAGAGTTACCACGTTACGAAAAAGGGACAACCTATATCGCCATTTTGTGTCCAATTCCATATTAACTAAGCCTATTTGGGTTTCCTTGTTATAAACGATGTTTTAATGCAACTATACAACTTATTCGCGGAGACCTAATTCGTCTAGTGCCGGCTTAGAATGTCGCTACCCCTTTCTACCCACGGGTGTCGTAAGAGGCGACTAAGGGTATTGGGGCTTTTTTATTGGATTTTTGGGCGATGCGGTTGGAGACCCATCACCAAAAACCTTTATTTTACCGCCTTTTCCCGACTCAACTTCCAAAAGTGGCTGAGGAATTTATTATTCCTTAGCTCTGGCTACCCTTTCTAGGGAAATATAGCCGTGAGTATATGTATGTATGTATGTATGTACCTAATTCAGATTTCTCAAACATGTCGATAGTCACCAGATGCGTCACTCCTGTTCATACATCAGATTTGTTACTTCGTTCGGTCATAACTTATAACATTTTCCATTCCAAATAGCAAACCAAACGGTAAGTACAATGACCAACAATATTATCATCTGTAACGTATCCAATAACATTCCAGACACGTCGTTCCCTGGGATTCGACCGAGATATATTCTGGTCGGATCACAAAACTCACTCGGGACTTAAACTAGGAATGATATACTGTTACCGCACCGAATTATACGCTGGTGAGTAGATTAGCTGCTTCGGTTTTGTTTGAGGGGAAATAAAGACTGGTTTTGTGAATTTTGTGGAGTTCGGTGTGGCTTTTCTATAGATCCTAACCGTGGTTGATTTATTGAGGTAAAAGTAAGCATTGTGATAAAACCAACATGCTAAATTTAGACGTTTACGATAACACAAACCAACTAGTTGTTAGCTGTGTAGTGCCGGCTTAGAATAGCACTACCCCATTTCTTCCGGTGGGTGTACGTAAGAGGCGACTAACGGTATTGGGGCTTTAAAGGGATTTTTGGGTGATGTGGTTGCACACCCATCACCAATAACCTTTATTTTACCATCTTTTCCCCACTCAACTTTCAAAGGTGGCTGAGGAATTTCTAATTCCCTAGCTTTGGCTACCCCTTCATGGGATTTACAGCTGTGAGTATATGTATGTATGCATGTTACAAACCAATTCCTCAGCCACTTCTTATAGTTGAGTGGGGACCAGTATCAATGAGTTAGTTTAGGGCTATTTCAAGTTAACGTTATAGTGAGATATATCTGCATCATGAAAATGTATCTAATAAACAAATGCTGAGGTATAGGAAATTCTTAAATATCGTTTTAGTAAATGAATTAATTTGTCAGCTATTTTTTTTTTATTTTTTTTTTTATTATTTATTTTTTTATAGTTAATTTCTTTTGCATTTTCTTTTTATTTATGTTTTCGCTGTGTTCTAAATAAGGAATTATTATTTAAATTTTCTTAGTATTGTGTAAGAATGATATGTGAAAATAAATATGTAATGTAGTTGTCCGTTTGCGATACAGGCTGAGCCTAGTGCAAAGGACAAGGTCAATTATTGTTCAAAACATTCTTGACAATTAATAAATATTTTTATCTTTTTTATCTTTTTAAATCCCTAGAAGGGCTAGCAAGAGCTTTAGAGTATGCCACTTTTTAAGCTTGAGGGGGAAAAGTATGTTAAATAAAGGTTATTGGTGATGGGTCTCCAAACATGTCACCAATCAACTTCTTTGAAGCCCCAAAACCCTTAGTTGCTTCTTACTAAAACGCTGGGGAGAAATGGGGTAGTGCTTATCTAAGCCAACACTACACGCTGCATAGCCAATATCAATCTTTAAAGTCAATCTCAATATTTAAATAGTTTCTGGGAAAGTTTTATGCTCAATGCAGCTAAGATCAAAATGATGAAAATTCTGTTCCTGAAAGAAACTGCCAAGTTATAAGTGAACAAAAAGGCTTTCATGATAACTAAATTTGTTTTAGATTAAAAGTATTTTCGATTCTTTACAATTCATTTCAGATGACACTATATAAGACATTATATGATGAACATACATACATACATTTACTCACGGCCATTAATCCCAAAAACTGGCTACCCCGACCCTCAGAGCTAAAAACTCCTCATCCACATTTGGAAGTTGATACGGGACAAGATGGTACAAATAAAGTATCGTTGGTGATGGGTCTCCAAAAACAAGCCCAAAGACCTCTTAAAAAGATCCCTTTCGACACCCGTGGGTAGAAAGGGGTGATGACATTCTAAGCCGACATTACACAGCAACAAACCCTGATATTCACAATGTTAACAAAAACGATTAAAACTAAAATATGGGATAAATTCAATCAAGTTATCCGATAAAGTTGATGTTACACAAAGTAACAAGTCAAACACTGGACATTTCAATCAATGAATTCGAACATTCGAAAATGCTGGCATGTCACGGGAACAGGGTGACCATGATTTCCTTTTTTTCCACACAACATGGAGTTCCAGTTTAAATTATTAGGACAAAAATTACGAACAAACAAGCCGTAGAATGGAATGGAAATACTCTTTATTGCAAACACAAATTATTTAAAATATTAAATTAACAGTTTACAGTGAAGAACAATTGGCGGTCTTATTGCTAAAAGAGATCTCTTCCAGACAACTTTTGGAAGGTAAGATCGGTAGATTTGTCATTCGGGTGGATGCACAAAACAAAGCCAAAATATAATTATCTATTTAGCTTACTTTAAAACTTACTTATTTAATTAAAATAATAAATATCAATAAAAAAATGCAAAATGATATACATGTTTAACGAATATGACCACTAACATAATATAAATAACACTAAGAACTGTGGCATCTCAAATAACTCATTTTCAAACCTTATCAGGCATTAAGGCTGTGTCTAGATACAGGAACGTATTGGAACTTATGGCCGATGTGGTTTAGAAGTTACGTCCTTGGTGTTGCAACCCAATACCTGTGCGACCACTTGGTCAAAAAAAAGGTAAAAAAAAGTCGATCGATAAGGCAATGATTTAACTATCACGGTTTTGTATCGGAGAAGAGTCCATTGCCAGCATAATGAAATATTTTGTTTAGTTCAAAGTTTGATAGTTTTTACTATAATAGTATTTATAATTTTCGCATCCCACCACGATCCCATGTCACCCCGTATTTGAACGACGCTAGACTTGAAAATGCAAGAACGAAGGCAACTACATCTCGCAACGCTGCTTTTCGGTGTAATTCAGCACAAATCTCGTGACTATTTGTATAAAAAACTGCAATAGTCTAAGAGTGGCTATCAGTTTAAAGTCAGGGCGATTGTGCCAATGCATCGTCTCGCGGTCTTTCAGGGCAGTTTCAGGTTTGTGGCGTCCAAATGCTGGAATGACCTTCCCCCGCCCATCCGAATTGTTACTAGTATTTTCACCTTTAAGCGAAAGCTTAAAAATTACTCACTAGTTCAACAAAATCCCGCATCTGTTCTTTTAAGTTAAATATGTACTTATATTTTAGTCACGTTTATTTCTAGCTTATAAATATTTAAGTATTTTACATACACTCTTTAACCCCGGTATTTAATAAGTCTATTTATTGCCTCTTTTGTATATATATTTCGTCAGATATTCATAATTATTATAATATTTTGTTTTGATTTTATCTAGTTGTTTATTACTTGATATTAGTATTTTGTTCTATTACAATTATTTTTTATTATTATGTTACCTATGTGTATACATATTATCTTGGTATATTTATATTATGCACTGAGTTTAGTTATTTAGTTTTCATTCGCCAATTTTGACAATAACTTTTAATTTTAACTCTTGTTTTTAAAATCTTGTTATTAATATTTTTGTTTTTTTTTTATTTGTTTAGTTTTTATTTAGTGTCGTTTTTCATGTTTTTAGTTATATTGCTAACTGTGTAGCAATGAATAAATGTGTTTCTTATCTTATCTTATCTTAAAAGTAAATAATATATCAAATCAAATTCATTTCAGTAAGAAATATAAAATATAAATAATAATAGATACATTAAAAATCCAGTACCTTGGGACTAACATCCAGACAGGTATTTTTTTCTAAAACCCGGAAAGTTTGCTTGTTTCGTTACCCAAGCGAAAAATCAATCTATTAATTACAACACCAAAGTATGGTCATCTTAGTTTACACTGACATACGCAGTATGCAAAATGTTCATCAATTATTCAATGTTTGTTCATTCGTTATGCAGAAACCTGCGATCGGCCTCTAACAGAATGTATTAAGCGATACTGCACATATCTTCAACGGACATTTACTGGATTTGGGATAGGCAGAAATTATACAAATACCACTACGAACTCGAACGCTTAATAACGATAATTTCAGTGTCGGCTTGGAATAGCACAAATATTTTCTTACTACTGGTATCGTGCGAAGTAACTAAGGATGTTGGAGCTTTTTCAAATGATTTCTGGGCGATACCCGTCACACATCACCTTCAAATCTAAAATCGTTTTCTCCTGAAATTCTCAAAAGTAGTCAAGATATTCTGATTCTGATGTCATATATATACATACATTATCTTATACTGATAGGCATGTATGTGTAATTTAACGATTCATCAAAAATAATCAACCTATCCTAACTAAAAACTGAATGAATGAAATGCCTCTGAAATCACTGAATTGTACACCAAAGTACGGTTTTGTTGTGCCATCTGAATTATTTCCTACAAACATTATCATTTATATATAATAGTAGGTAGAGTTCAATCATGTTTTTTCTTAACCCACAGCCCAGTAATCAATGGCTTACTCGAGCCAATATATCGATTTCGGATACTGTTTTCTCAAAAGTTAGGCAGAGACAGCTGATCGCTACCATGTAGAGTGCTGACAAACTTTTGACGTACACACTCCTAGCATTCGTATTTCTTACATATACCTATTATTACCTTGAACGTATTGATCTTATTCACCTTCCAAAGGTTTTCTGGAAGAGATTGCTTCAAGTGATAAGACCGCCAATTGTACTTATATTTAAAAAATTAATAGTTTAAAAAACACTAAAGAACACACTTTTATAAGTGCACTTAAAAGTCAAAAATAAATTACGGGTCGTTCAAGTTGTCTCCATTTCTGGGCTGAAGTGTAAACTATGTGCTTTTAATTATAATATTTGATGGTAAAAGCGTGGGGCGCTGGAGTAGGAAAACTTTCTTGTAAACAAATACACGAACAAGAACTCTACATTTTGCCACTGTTGACTAGTTCTTTGAACAGACTCTTTAATATAGAGCCTCCAACTAGTGGTGCTGCAACTTTAGTTAGAGTGCCGATCTCTGTAACCTGCTTCCCGAAACATCGCTTAACTTGATTTCTTAGCAAGGTAAACAAAAAAGTTTTCCTTTTCCAGCGCCCCACGCTTTTACAATCAAATATTATAATTAAAAGCACATAGTTTACACTTCAGCCCAGAAATGGAAACAACTTGAACGACCCGTAATTTATTTTTGACTTTTAAGTGCACTTATAAAAGTGTGTTCTTTAGTGTTTTTTAAACTATTAATTTATTTTATGCTTTTTAGTCATTGCTAATGGCATATTTTATTGTTTCTTTATGTTTAGTTTTTACCATAGTATTCCCACGAGTATAAGACAGTTAAACGGTCAACCCCCCCAGAGGTCCGAGTAGAGGAGCAAGGCTACTTACAACAGGGTTTCGCCCGGTTCCCTGAGGTGACGCTAGCGACATGACATTTTTAACCACCCTCATGCCATTCAGCCCTCGGCACGTTTCTCACCTTGGCTTGGGTGGCTTTAACAAGCTACTATCCCGTTTACACGTCAATATACATCGTATCGTAGTAGCGCCTGTAGCTCAGTTGGACTGATGTGATCGTATTTACAAGTTAAGCAACGCGAGCTGCGGTCCGTCCACGGATGGGTAACCGCCTAGGGCTATTTATCTCGGGCGCTACCGTGCTTCGCAAGGCACGTAAAGCCGTTGGTGCCGGTTGTTATCGTAAGATAGCAGTCGTCAAGCTTTGTCAGAGACCCAAACGGGCGGCTTGATAACATCTAACGGTAAGGTGACCACTAGCCTTACAAACCTCCACCAACCCGGCTGGCCCCCATGGTGAAGTATGGCTAATACCTTCCTCACGGAAGAGACCCGTGCCCAGCAGTGGGACGTTATGGGTTGGTAACGATACATCGTATGCTAATATTCATAATGAAGTTCCAGTTCAAATCTTCCGGCTCCATCATCAGATCAGTTCGATAGTACCATATTATTGTATTCAGACCTTGAAATCTAATCGTGGTCAAAGTTCATTTCGTGGTCAAAGTTCATTACAAGACCTTTCTAACAAGTCCAAATACGGCTATAATACGATCATCCATCATTAAGTTCCAGTTAATATCTTCCGGCTCCATCATCAGATGAGCTCGACAGTACCATATTATTGTATTCAGACCTTGAAACCTAATCGTGGTCAAGGTTTATTACAAGACCTTTCTAACAAGTCCAAACACGGCTATGATACGATATTTCATCATGGAATGCTAGTGCCTATCTTCCGGCTTCATCATCAGACCTTGAAACCTAATCATGGTCAACGTTCATTACTAGACCTTTTTAACAAGTCCAAACACGGCTATGATACGATCATCCATCATGAAGTTCCAGTTCATATCTTCCGGCTCCATCATCAGATCAGCTCGACAGTACCATATTATTGTATTGTCATCGAAATCACATACAACTGCCAATTTTCATAACGCTATGACCTTTAGAAGATGGTTAAATTAGTTTTCTTAGATTTGATTACATAGTTACATACATACAGGTCGACCTAATAAAAGCGTGTTAAAATATAATCTGTATGAAATGTTTACACTATGATGTACGATAAAGATTTTTCTATTCTATTTTAATACAAGCTCTTTTTTTACTTCTAACTATCCTCCGATATCTTTCAATATTATGTATCAATATTCACACAAGTCTCGTCTAATTCTGACCCTAGCAATCTCAAGGCATTCCAAATTCTCTGTTAATCGTTCTCAAGGGACTCAACAAGTTAGCAAGAATCCATTTTGTGGTTCCAACAACTATCCTTATTATCTCCTAGAATTTGCCCCTATTATCATTTGCACTTTACACCTACTTCGTGTAACGGTTACGATGTAAACTTTAGTGAAAATTTAGCTATGTTTTTTTTTAACAAAACTACGGCTGTGTGGTAAATAGTTTGACTTCATGTGAAGGAAATGTAGGTTCTATTCCTGAACTAAAAATGTATGTCTGTATTTCATCGAACGAAAAAGGGTCTTTAACAGGTTTGAAGGGTGACGGAATAATATAAACAGTACTACAATATACACTTAATAGTTCATTGAAGGATCTTTAAAAAAGGTGTAAAGTCGCCAGTGAACAGGCACTATTTCAGAACAGCCTCAGTAATCTCTAATATCTCTGATATAAATACCATAATACATAAATAAAACGAAAATTCACTACTCTCTTAGTGCCGGCTTAGAATAGCACTACCCCATCTCTTCCGGTGGGTGTACGTAAGAGGCGACTAACGGTATTGGGGCTTTTAAGGGATTTTTGGGCGATGCGGTTGGGTTATTTTACCATCATTTCCCCACTCAACTTTCCAAAAGTGGCTGAGGATTTTTTAATTCCTTAGCTCTGGCTACCCTTTTTAGGGATTTATAGCCGTGAGTGTAATATGTATGTATGTATTTACATTACTCTCTAGCTGTTATTTTCGGGTAAATTACCATAAGTATATATAGGGCGTAGTAGTATATACTCGTACGATATGGGGCGTCAAAACTTTTTTTTTTATAAGTTACAAATAAACAAAAATGTATATCTTGAAACCGGCACTCACAAACCATGTAAATAATATTTTATTTCACAGACAAAACCATATAGAAATACTTATTAGCTTTTTACGTTATAAAACATGATGAAAATGAGGTTACGCTACCTGACCCTCATCATGGCTGAGGGAATTTCAAACGAAATATTAGGATTTGATATCAAACGAGGGTACATATCGCAGACGCGCCGCGAGCATCTTGTTTTATTAGTTTCATAACAGACCTTTTACGAGGAGCCGCGAAATTATAGACTTGGCATAAATTCAACATAAAATTGATGGATGAAAGGAAAGTGCTGACATAAGAATATCTTTGGTTAAATAATGTTTATGAGGGAGAATTATTTTAGATCAAAAAATTTTTGTAAGAAAAATGTAAAGTAGATGTAAAAAATAGAAAAAAAAAGTATTAAGACCTATACTGCCTGGCAGCGATGGATTAAAATAGCATTATCCAATCACTTACTGTGACGTAGCAGATATTCATGATACTGTCCATCCTATCTAATGCTATATTTAAAAGTTCACGCCGTTTATCCCCGAAGGGGTTGGCAGAGGTACCAATACTTCTGAACTCACATGGCAGCGCCATCTAGTGTCCAGAGAAGGTACCCACGTTTTGCTTAGACAGTGTATTCACGTGATATGGGGCAGGCCTATTGCAGTTTTGTACGAATACACTGTCACATGACTAAGTACAACTCAGCCATGTGGGTTTCCTCACGATGTTTTCCCTCACCGTTAACAAGCATGATAAATTAACCACACATATGACTTTAGAAAAGACAAATTGGTGTAGGCCCGACCCAGGATTGGAACTCACGCCCTTCTGTTTTTGGGCGGGTGTTCTACCCACTGGACTATCATGTCGCTTTACCTTTACCTTTTTCCGCTTAACCATAAAAGAGGCTGGGAAGTTTTAATTGTCAATCTTTTATAAGTAAAGTTCCGAAAACTTACAGTTTATCCATATTTTACTTTCTTAATTTGGGTGAAGCAGAGACTATTAATCGGAACTCTGTACGATCCTGCCAGACCATTTTTGCTTTCCTCACACTCATTATTCTTTTCATACATGCTCTTTTATTCTTCTGACATTAGACTCCTGTCTTTGTAGGAACGATTTCCATTTATATTTTTAAGCTGTTGTTATAGTTATAAAACGAAAACACCACATTTTCGTATTAGAAGAGTAAATAAAGTAATTTAGTAAAGATAGAGAATGGTTTGAGAAATTTGTGAAAGATATGTTTGCTCAAAAACGTATTACAACGACTCTTTTGTAAAAAGTATTGTATGAACTTAAGTAAATGGTGGAAATTATAAAAAAAAACAATTTGAAATATAAAAATATATGCATGTATGAAAAGATTGATGGATGTAGACGAAGCAAGAGAGGTTTGCCAGCATCGTACGAAGTGGCGATCGATAGTCTCTGCCTACCCCAATGGGAATTAACGGCGTGAGTATATGTATGTATGTATGTAAATATAACTTTTATTCGATTGAAGTTCATTAGCTCTACATATTTTACTATGTTAGTCAACTGTTAGTTAGTTTTTATCTGCTCAACAACAGTTTGCTTACATAATGCATTTATATTACGATAGAAATATGTTATCAAAATATAGGATGCATGTGAAAGATAAGTGATATTATGTCAATGTCGTGGCCATATCGTAGATTTGAACACATCGTGAAATGATCGATCATTTCATGAAATAGTCGTATTTCATGAAATGTTCAACTGTTTATTGGCCACATCGTGATGTGGTTTGGGCAGATCAATGATAAGAAATCGTTTCTCGATATGGCCAACAAAACGCGCGGCCTCTTATTTGGTCCTATCGTAAAGTAGTCACATTAATTACCGGTAGAGGCGCTGAAAACGCTTTGTTTATGTGTGAAGATGGCGGCCACTGTCAAAAATGTAATTTATCGCAGTAAAAAAGTTAATAATTCGCTATAAAGCGAAGAAGAACGTAATTGCAAAAGAGTTTTCGACGAAAGGTTCTCGAGTACTTTGCAAATTACGAAAAAACTGAGAAATATGTTAAAAAACCGTTGAGTTTGGAACGCATTTCACAGGTCGCCCTATTCTACGATCTGGCTAAGCGTGGATGATTAAATGGTGAAACGTTGACGCTTTTATGATCTGGTCAAATTAAGTTGTCCACATCATGAAATGTGACTATTTCATGAAATGATCGATCATTTCACGATGTGTTCAAATCTACGATATGGCCACGACATCAACATAAAATTGCATAAACGCTCGATTTCTTAATTAAGTATTCAAGCTGAGAACGACTTAAGTATCGTTTAGTCTCATTCAGTTGTTAAAATTGAAATGCGACAGAACGATGCTTAAATTGTTCTGAGCTGGAATACTCAATTCAGAAGTCGGTCGTAACTAATTCATTCACAAATCAAAAGAAAACGTTTCTCCACTCATTGTTCATATAAAGATACCACACTCAGGTGGTATTGGAAATTTAGGCACGTCTTGCAAAGGAAAATTCGCGTACGAAGATCAACAAAGAAATCCAAAAAATATTGAAGCGAAAAACATAGGTTTTTACAATTGACGTGTTAAAATTGCAGATTTAAAGTGTAAGACATAACTACATACTTACATTTAGGACCTTTGCACACTACGAACTTCGATCGCGCGTTAAAAAATGACTTGATTTGGTGTTCGTCCAAATCTGGATTTGAAGCCTCACCTGACTGTTGACTCATCATAGATGAGATTTCAACCCACTAAGCTATTGCGGTTGTCGTAACAATATTCTATTTAATTTACGTATTAACAAATTTCGTAGCTTTTTCTAAGATCAAATGTTGTAATTACAACATTAAAGAATGTATTTGACTCTTAGTCAGTTTAGTCACAGTAACGTCTTTCAACCTTGAAAAGAAAGGAAAGATGTGGATTCAGGATACAGAGTTAGTATTTAATCTCAATTTCGTTTATAGTTTACAGCTAGAGAGAGAACAGATAAGTGTTAATGTCCACGAACCGAACCCTCCACAACGTCACAACAGACAGTAAAATAAACTGACTGAAAGCAAAACATCCGTATAATTCCCATTTCTGTTACAAACAAGTAGCTTATATCAAAGAAAACTTAAAGAAAAGGAGCTGACTGTTTCACCTTGAACCGATAGTGGTATTCCGATCACGTATTCGAAGGTACCCAGGTCAGAAAGTGTAGTCGTGCGAGGCATAGAGGGGTCCGTCGAGAAATCATCAAGATTTCACCTCTGTCGTCTATACGTCTTGTCTGTTTGTTAGTTTAGGATGGAAAATGTCGTCGTCGCAGTTGATTTAAGATATTTTTGCTGTTATTTTATTTTCGGTTATGGCTGATATTTTTATGTACATTTGAGCTTTGGGTTACGTTTTTGCAGGATACTTTTTGGATGGAAGAGGTCTCGTGAATATTTATAGGTAAATAGTATTTTTTATTACTGAATTAAATTATTTAATGATATTAATGTTAATATTCCCAACCATATACTGCGGACGATGAGGATTCGAATCCCGGGCGGGCTTACACCAATTAACTTTTCTGAAGTCATATATGTGTTAATATATACATACATACATATACTCACGGCTATAAATCCCTTAACGGGGTAGCGAGAGCTAAGGAATGAGAAATTCCTCAGCCACCTTTGGAAAGTTGAGTGGGGAAAAGATGTTAAAATAAAGGTTGTTGGTGATGGGTCTCCAACCGCATCGCCCAAAAATCCCTTAAAAGCCCCAATACCGTTAGTCACCTCTTACGAACACCCACCGGAAGAAATGGGGTAGTGCTACTCTAAGCCGACACTACACAGTTAACCGTTACACCGTTAACAACCATAATAAATTAACCACACATATGTCTTAGAAAAGACAAATTGATGTAGGCCTAACTCGGGATTTGAACCCTCGTAGTCTATACGATAAGCAGTGTTCTTCCCACTGAACTATAACGGTAGCACTGCGTGTAACTGCTTGTTACTCTTTTGAATTGCTTTGAGTCAGGTATATAAAATGCATATTGCCAGCACTACCAATCGAAAGATGAAGTATTAATAGTACTAATCATTATCGTATGCACGCATTTATAAGAAACTAGTGGTCCGCCCCGGCTTCGCAAAGATGTTTTTTTTTTTACTGCTTACCCCTCACTTTGTTTATCGTGATGATATATATCCCATATACTTTTCCGGATTCTAAGCTAACTCTCTAACAGTATTCAGCTAGATGGGTTCATCTGTTCTTGAGTTATAAATAG
The DNA here is from genome assembly GCA_963576735.1 of Bedellia somnulentella. NCBI lineage: Eukaryota > Metazoa > Arthropoda > Insecta > Lepidoptera > Bedelliidae > Bedellia > Bedellia somnulentella. The sequence continues at coordinate 1,885,388 of OY755175.1, read as the reverse complement.
TGTAACTAACACCATATACATACATACATATACTCACGACTATAAATCCCTAGAAGGGGTAGCCAGAGCTAAGGAATTAGAAATTCCTCAGCCACTTTTGGAAGTTGCCTGGAAAAAAGATGGAGAAATAAAGGTTGTTGGTGATGGGTCTCCAACCGCATCGCCCGAAAATCCCTTAAAAGCCCCAATACCGTTAGTCGCCCCTTACGTACACCCACCGGAAGAAATGGGGTAGTGCTATTCTAAGCCGACACTACACAGCATTAACGAACACCACTTTCTTTTATATATAAAGATAGTTATGTTGACTTAATAAATATGAATAAAATATTAATTTAATAAATATTATTAATCTTCATCTTAAAATGAAATTACCTTATTAACTTAACACGTTGGCTGCCCACCATACTTCACCTTAAGTACTGCTCCTACGCCCCATACATATTTTATGATCCCACCGGTGATGCTCACAGCATAGCCTTATTACTGAGATGCCATGAGCATCACCATTACCACCTTAACGTAACATTACCTGAAAATTTTGCTTTTGATCCCACCGGTGATGCTCATGGCCACACAGAGAATAAAAATTTATCCCACCGGTGATGCTCATAGCAGCCAACGTGTTAAATGTAATAAGTACCTAAAGAGTATTGTGCTGCAGTATTGAAATTATATAATGTAATAAGCGATGATTTAAAGGATAAGGCATTTAATGAATTTAGATTAAGCTATTTGATTATTTAATCGATAAATGCTTTTATTCCATCCAAGATTTTATTGATAACTGTGACATTTAGTTGTGTATTATTTTTATAAACTGTGACACTTGATTTAATTTTACTATTTGTTTTGTTTGTTACTAATAGTTTTTGACATTATTTGGAATTAATTTTATTGTAGACATTTATTTGACATGTAACAACAAGTGATATTTTTTATTTTATTTTTCAATTTTTTCTCTCTAATGTTTATTATAATTATTTTTCAATTGCTTTTTAAATATAATTATAATGTTAAATATTTACACGCCTAACGGCAGAGCAGGCAAAGTGCATGTTAATGAATGAAGATCCTGTTATATACTCTTGTTCTCGTAAATAAACGATTTTTTTTATTGTGGTATCTGTGTTTTGGCAGGTTTCTTCTCGTGGGTGTTCGTGGGAGACAACTAAAGGTATTGGAGCTATTAATGATATTTGGGCGAACAACCGTCAAAATTTAATGCCTTTAATTTACAACCATATACCCACTCAATTTCGATATTGTGACTACATATTATTTCTAAATATGGTTGTAGACCCATCACCAGCAACCTTTATTACCGTAACTTCCAAAAGTGGCTGAGGAATTTTCGGAATCCTTAGCTCTGGCTACCCCTTCTAGGGATTTATAGCCGTGAGTATATGTATGTATTTATATATGTATAATTTCTAATTTTAAAGCTCTAGTTACCTTCGTTTTGGGATTCATAGACGTGATTATTATGTATGTCCTACTATAATCCACATTTTTTTTCAACATTATTAAATGATGTTCCTAATTTCTATTTTCCTTCTTTATATGTATGTTTGCATATAAATGCATGATTACTTTTTTAAACGAAATTCCAATAAAGAAAAGTCACTTTGATAATTATATAGAACAAATTGCACAAAACAGAGGAACGTAGAGTAGGTTAAAAGGTTTTACAAAAACACACGTTAACAAAGTATATGCAGTGAGTATCAATTTGAAAAGCTGACCTGCCCACAAACCGTGTTCGACAAATGAGGGTAGTTGGAATAAATAACTGACGCGGTCGCATAGACGTTCGATACTCATCAGTCTTGGATCGACCGCCGAAGGGATCAGACGTGAGGTAGCTCCAAATTAAAAATTAACCATGCCTTCCTCTTGCTTTATTTATTAAGGTCTTAGCTTGTTTTATTTGATGCTGCTCGGTGATGAGTTTCGTGTTCTCAACTTGGATTTTTTTTCGCATTATTTTATTTTCAGGTTTGCATTTATAATGATAGCAAAACATGGAATTTATTAGGTGTGTCCCACATTGTAAATCGCATTATAATTCAACTTCATTAAGCAGAACATATCCTACGTTAACTGACCCTGATTTATAGAATTACTTGCTTGCTATATGTTATGTGTATATATATACATATATAAGCCGTGTGGTGTCGGCTTAGAATAACACTACCCCATTTTTACCCGTGGGTGATCGTAAGAGGCGACTAAGGGTATAGGGGCTTATTAAGTGATTTTTGGGCGATGTGGTTGGAGACCCGTCACCAAAAACATTTATTATTACCATCTTTTCCCCAATTAACTTCCAAAAGTGGCTGAGAAATTTTCATTTCAAAGCTCTGGCTACCCCGTTTAGGGATTTATAGCCATGAGTATATGTATGTATGTATATATAAATATACGTGACCCCAAAGGCACATAATGATTCTGGGTTCAAAATAATAACATATTCAAATTGCAGATATTCTTTTAGTTATGTACTAAATTATTACTTAAGAGATGACTGAGGAACAAACATCTTGACATTTGCACTTATAATGTTAATAAGTAGGAATAACAGTTATCCCTTAAATTTCTCCCACAGGTGTGAAAGACTATTAATATAGTTGTATACTAAATATTATACAGCTGAAGTGTTTCTTTGATTAAATGCGATATTTTTAGAACTACTAGACGTATTTAATAAAATGTTATAGCGTTAAATAGTTTATATTACGAGTAAAACTATAGGCTTCTTCTTCTTCTTTTTAAATCTTTTTGTTCATGAAAACCTCATGTGGGGATTATTACTAATAAATAAAGAATAAATAAAGGAAAGAAAAATTTCCTTTATTTCCCGCCTGTGTCGAAATTTTTCTTACCTTTATTTATTCTTCTTCTTCTATCTATATCTATCTATACATAGTATAAAATGAAGCGACATGATAGTCCAGTGGGTAGAACACCCGCCCGAAAACAGAAGGGCGTGAGTTCCAATCCTGGGTCGGGCCTACACCAATTTGTCTTTTCTAAAGTCATATGTGTGGTTAATTTACCATGGTTGTTAACGGTGAGGGAAAACATCGTGAGGAAACCCACATGGCTGAGTTGTACTTAGTCATGTGACAGTGTAATTGTACAAAACGGCGATAAGCCTGCCCCCTATCACGTGAGTACACTGTCTAAGCAAAACGTGGGAACCTTCTCTGGAAACTAGATGGCGCTTGCCATCTGAGTTCAGAAGTATTGGTACCTCTGCCAACCCCTTCGGGGATAAACGGCGTGAACGTTTATGTTATGTTATAAATTGAAGTTGCGAGGGGCGCCGAAAATGTGTTTGTTACCTATGATCTCAAAAACTACTTTATCAATAGCTATGCGGTTTTCAACAGGTAAATTACCTAGTTACTTATAATAGTTCTTTTACCACCTGTAAGTTTACCAGGATAGTAATAGCCATGGGTTTAACAAAGTTCAAACAAAAAAAAACTTTGACAAATCCAATTTTATAAGCAGAGGCGTTGTTGAATCTAAATCTAAATATTACAATTAAGATGATGTTGGTATCAGAAGAGCTAGCACGAGCCGTGTTTAAACTAGTTATCGCGTGGGATAAAGCAGCCATATCTTACGCACTTACTTAGTATCGTATACTGCCATCTCATTCTAACCGTTATCGTGTCTAAAAAATAGTGCTCGTGCTTGTCTGCAGGAAGCTGTTGAATTAAATAAGCATGATAAGTATGTAGTAGATGTAACTCAAACGTTCAAGCCGAATATCCAAAGTATTAATACTTTCGAACATCACGTGACATTGTCACCTGCGGTGTCGGTCGGTGTTCATAGTACCCACGTTTTGCTTGGACAGTTTATTTACTTGATAGTGACTCACCGCCGTTGCCGTGTAGTGCCGGCTTAGAATATCACTACCTCTTTCTACCCGAGGTTGTCGTATGAGGCGACTAAGGGTGTGGGGCTTTTTAAGTGGTTTTTGGGCGATGCGGTTGGAGACCCATCACCAACGATACTTTATTTCTTCCATCTTCTCCCCTATTAACTTCCAAATGAGGCTGAGGAGTTTCTAGCTCTGAAGCTCTGGCTACCCCTTTTTGGGATTTACGGCTATGAGTATATGTATATGTATATACTCAAACGCTCAAGCCGAATATTCTAAGTACTAATACTAGGGCAGACCTATCGCCGTTTTTTATGAATACAATGTCACATGACAAAGTACAACTTAGCCTTGTGGGTCCTCTCACCGTTATCAACCACAATCAATTAACCACACATATGTCTTAGAAAGGACTAATTGATGTAGGCCTAACTCGGGATTTTAACCCTCATAGTCTTACGATAAGCAGTGTTCTTCCCACTGAACTATAACGGTAGCACTGCTTGTAACTGCTTGTTATCCTTTTGAATTGCTTTGAGTCAGGTATATAAAATGCATATTGCCAGCACTACCAGTCGAAAGATGAAGTATTAATAGTACTAATTATTATCGTATGCACGCATTTATAAGAAACTAGTGGTCCGCCCCGGCTTCGCAAAGATGTTATTTTTTTTTACTGCTTACCCCTCACTTTATTTATCGTGATGATATATATCCCATATCCTTTTCCGTTGTTGGTGATGGGTCTCCAACCACATCGCCCGAAAATCGCTTAAAAGCCCCAATACCATTAGTCGCCCCTTACGTACACCCACCGGAAGAAATGGGGTAGTGCTATTCTAAGCCGACACTACACAGCATTAACGAACACCACTTTCTTTTATAAAGATAGTTATGTTGACTTAATAAATATAAATAAAATATTAATTTAATAAATATTATTAATCTTCATCTTAAAATGAAATTACCTTATTAACTTAAATGTAATAAGTACCTAAAGAGTATTGAGCTGCAGTATTGAAATTATATAATGTAATAAGCGATGATTTAAAGGATAAGGCATTTAATGAATTTAGATTAAAGCTATTTGATTATTTAATCGATAAATGCTTTTATTCCATCCAAGATTTTATTGATAACCTTGACATTTAGTTGTGTATTATTTTTATAAACTGTGACACTTGATTTAATTTTACTATTTGTTTTGTTTGTTACTAATAATTTTTGACATTATTTGGAATTAATTTTATTGTAGACATTTATTTGACATGTAACAACAAGTGATATTTTTTATTTTATTTTTCAATTTTTCTTCTCTAATGTATATTATAATTATTTTTCAATTGCTTTTTAAATTTAATTATAATGTTAAATATTTACACGCCTAACGGCAGAGCAGGCGAAGTGCATGTTAATGAATGAAGATCCTGTTATATACTCTTGTTCTCGTAAATAAACGTTTTTTTTTAATTGTGGTATCTGTGTTTTAGCAGGTTTCTTCTCGTGGGTGTTCGTGGGAGACAACTAAAGGTATTGGAGCTATTAATGATATTTGGGCGAACAACCGTCAAAATTTAATGCCTTTAACTTACAACCATATACCCACTCAATTTCGATATTGTGACTACATATTATTTCTAAATATGGTTGTAGACCCATCACCAGCAACCTTTATTACCGTAACTTCCAAAAGTGGCTGAGGAATTTTCGGAATCCTTAGCTCTGGCTACCCCTTCTAGGGATTTATAGCCGTGAGTATATGTATGTATGTATATATGTATAATTTCTAATTTTGAAGCTCTAGTTACCTTCGTTTTGGGATTCATAGACGTGATTATTTGTACTTCCTACTATAATCCACATTTTTTTTCAACATAATATTAAATTATGTTCCTCATTTCTATTTTCCTTCTTTATATGTATGTTTGCATATAAATGCATGATTACTTTTTTAAACGAAATTCCAATTAAGGAAAGTCACTTTGATAATTATATAGAACAAATTGCACAAAACAGAGGAACGTAGAGTATGTTAAAAGGTTTTACAAAAACACACGTTAACAAAGTATATGCAGTGAGTATCAATTTGAAAAGCTGACCTGCCCACAAACCGTGTTCGACAAATGAGGGTAGTTGGAATAAATAACTGACGCGGTCGCATAGACGTTCGATACTCATCAGTCTTGGATCGACCGCCGAAGGGATCAGACGTGAGGTAGCTCCAAATTAAAAATTAACCATGCCTTCCTCTTGCTTTATTTATTAAGGTCTTAGCTTGTTTTATTTGATGCTGCTCGGTGATTAGTTTCGTGTTCTCGACTTGGAATTTTATTCGCATTATTTTATTTTCAGGTTTGCATTTATAATGATAGCAAAACATGGAATGTATTAGGTGTGTCCCACATTGTAAGTCGCATTGTAATTCGACTTCATTAAACAGAACATATCCTACGTTAACTGACCCTGATTTATAGAATTATTTGCTTCCTATATGTTATGTATATATACGCGACCCCAAAGGCACAAAACGATTTCCGGGTTGAAAATATTTATATATTCAAATTGCAGATATTCTTTTAGATATGTACTAAATTATTACTTAAGAGATGACTGAGGAACAAACATCTTAACATTTGCACTTATAAAGTTAATAAGTAGGAATGACAGTTATCGCGTAAATTTCTTCCACAGGTGTGAAAGACTATTAATATAGTAAAGTTGTATACTAAATATTATACAGCTGAAGAGTTTCTTTGATGAAATGCGATATTTTTAGAACTACTAGACGTATTTAATAAAATGTTATAGCGTTAGATAGTTTATTTTACGAGTAAAACTATAGGCTTTATAATAATGTTAAGATGATTTGGGCACATAGAGAGAATGGATGACATACATACATACATATACTCACGGCTATAAATCCCTTGATTCTTCCTCCCTTGAATTTCCCTTGGAAAGTTAAGTGGGGAAAAGATGGTGAGATAAAGGTTGTTGGTGATGGGTCTCTAACCGCATCGCCCAAAAATCCCTTAAAAGCCCCATACCGTTAGTCGCCTCTTACGTACACCCACCGGAAGAAATGGGATAGTGCTATTCTAAGAATGGATGACAGTAAATTGGTAAAAGAGATTTATGGAGCCAATGTGTAAGGTAATGTGAGTAGAGGACGACCTCAGAGGACACACCTGGACAATAGAGAGTGTGCTCAAAAAGGTGTGTTCACACATTATATATATATATGTATATATATATATAATGTGTGACGTTATTAATATAATTCTTCTGTTAAGTGATTTTTTTCTCTTCTTTTCATCTCAAACTCCAAGATATATTATCTCCTAATAATTAGCCTTTAAATCATAAAAATAACTACAGAATAAATATTTATTTGTACTGTTACGAATGTTAAGTGAATTTGTAATTTAACGCACGAGATCTGAATAAATTGAAATCCCCGTAGAGTTTGCTGTGGCTGTAAAAAAGATTAAATCTATTTGATATTCCTGAGTCGTCTCAAACATATAATACTGTTACAGTGAAAAATTACCGTTCTCGGGATTTCGCTGCTATTTATCATTCCTTTCCCTAAGGAATAGAATAACTAAACGGCTTAAAATACTCTATATTTCTATGAAAATAACTCAGCATAGTTGAAAGGGTTTTTGCTGACTATATGCGATTACCATCAACTCAAGTGACCGAACGAAAAGTTGCCCCACATGTCATTCATTCAATGTCGCTCTGTAATATCCGGTCAACAAGCGATTCAGTTGTAGCCAGAAGAATGGATGTATCATCAGAATTTTGAGTAAAATAAAAACAATAATAAATGTTGTCAGAGTGCTTATTTCTTTACGCAGTAATTTATTAAATAGCAGAATTGAAAATTACTAATATTACATTATATTATTATTTAGAATTTATATTATTGTCGTTTACAAACTAAGGATTCATACAAAATCACATGAAAGGATCACTTTTGGATTGTAATTCATGCATTTATAAATGATAATAGGTTAATATGATTATTTTCCTACCTACTAACCAATACTCACAGCTAGAATTTCAGCAAGGTGTAGCTGGAATTCGGAATTAATGAGCGTTCAGTGGGTGAAAGTGTTTCAAAAAAGATTTCATATCTAGGCTACCACCTTAAAATAATTATTTCTTAATACACTTATACATTTATACCAAATAGAGATTCAAAAGGCAGGTGTCCGAAGTATGAAGAATAAAAGAGCATGTATGAAAAGCTTGATGGATGTGAACGAAGCTAAAGAGGTTTGCCAGGATCTTACAAAGTGGTGATCGATAGTGTCTGCCTACCCCAATGGGGACTAACGCCTTGAGTATATGTAAAAGTGACGGCGTACACTTAGTCAACACCATACTTATCAAATTCACTAGTTATGTATAGTGAATATGTAACTCTCGCTATGTGATGTTCCTGGCCCCACGGTGTCGGAGCAAACGGAAATTTAATCAGTTCTGTCTGACCCTCGTGATGACCAGCTCCTAGACTAATGACGTTTAGTGGAGAGCCTCATCAAAGTCAGGACTTACCAAATTGCTATTCATATTGAAACTATTCGCTACATACTTCTTGGACGTGTAGCCGAAATGAATTCGATCAATCTTAAGTATTAAACTGCCAGTATTTTATTTCTTTAGATTCTTGTGATATTAATAGATATTAACTGATGATTTAATATTATACTTATACTAGCTGAAAGCGTATCTATGTTCGTGTTTACTTACGGTTATATAAACATGATAAGCAAAAGAGGTTTGTCAGGATCGTACAAAGTGGTGACCAATAGTCTCTGCCTACCGGAATCGGCGTGAGTATATATGTATGAAAAGCATATTTTTAGAAAAAAGAAGCTTCATTAACTCAGTTGATGTATGTGTGTTGTATAATTTTAACTCAAACGTTCACGCCGAAAATCCCTGAAGGGGTTGGCAGAGGTACTAGAACTCAGAAGTATTAGTACCTCTGCCAACCATCACATGATATTTTCACCTGGAGTTCAGAGTACCCATGTTTTGCTTGGACATTTACTCACGTGATAGGGGACGGGTCTATCGCCGTTTTGTACAAATACACTGTCACATGACATGACTAAGTACACCTCAGCCATGTGGGTTTCTTTACGGTGGTTTTCCTCAACTCGTGAAATTTAATTATTTATTAACAATAAATATTATTTATTTATTTAATCAAGTAACATAGTCTCATTATGTTAGTAGTACTTATTTTTAAGATGTGACGTTTAGAAAAGACAAATTGGTGTAGGCTCGACCCGGGATTCGAACCCCTCACCGTCTGCACGATAAGTGGTGTTCCACTCACTGAGCTATCACGGTTCATGAGATATCTACGGACCGACTGACAGTGAAGTATCATTAAGAGGGTCCCATTATACCATTTTCTTCGAAACCTAAAAAAGCATGACCAAAACTTATGAATACATGCATTCATACTCACGGCTATAAATCCCAAAACGGGGTAGCCAGAGCTAAGGAATTAGAAATTCCTCAGCCACTTTTGGAAACTTGTGTGGGGAAAAGATGGTAAAATAAAGGTTGTTGGTGATGGGTCTCCAACCGCATCGCCCAAAAATCCCTTAATAGCCCCAATACCGTTAGTCGCCTCTTACGTACACCCACCGGAAGAAATGGGGTAGTGCTATTCTAAGCCGACACTATACAGCAAGTTATTATGAACCATGCAAATTATTATCACTTAACAGAATGCATGCCATAATACATAGAACTACATTTATTTTATCCCAATCGAAGTAGATCTTAAAATGCCCGTTCCAAGTTGAGTTATTTGAATCTTCAATATAAGTATCAAACAAAATGGTAAGTTTCAGTCTTTTCCCAGTCAACTTACAAAATTTTAATGAGAAATGAGGATTTACCATCAAAATCAAAAAAGAATAGAAAAACCATAGAAATACACACTTGATAATAATTTGAGACACACGTCATCAAAAACATAATGGAAATACCTACTTAATTAAAATCACGCCCTTTGTTTCCATTAGGGTAGGCAGATACTATAGATTGCCATTTATATGGTCCTGACAAATCCCTTTGCTTACAAAACCAAGATTTACGACAAAAACTGTAATACAAGAAAGAATAAAAGAGCATGTATGAGAAAGATAATAAAGGTGAGGGAAGCAAGAGAGATTTGTAAAAATCTTGCTCAGAGATCGATAGTCCTGCCTACCCCAATGGGCGTGAGTATCAGTAAGTAAGTAACGATTTAACTATCCAAGTAGTAAAGTAAATAAAACCAATCTTAGATACAGTACAGTCAACTTGCCTTATGTAAACCCAGTACCATTATAATTCGCACTTACATAACATTCAAGCAGATTCAACAATCAAGTAGTACTATGAAATAAAACCATTAAGATGCCTCTCATCACAGAGATCACGTGATGGTTCCCGCGGGAATGCTCTGGGTATATCCTTGCTCGGTGATCCTGCGAACGGCGGGCCATTATCACTTTACGGTGGTACCCGACGGAACATAATGTGGAAATTATGTATTGTGTTTGTAACTCATCATTTTTATATGGCTGTTGCTAATGGGTCTCCAACCGCATCGCCCAAAAATCCCTTAATAGCCCCATACCGTTAGTCGCCTCTTACGTACGCCCACTGGAAGAAATGGGGTAGTGCTATTCTAAACCGACACTATACGGCAAAATAATTAATCCATACTAATATTATAAATTGGAAAGTGAGTTTGTTTGTTTGTTTATTTGTGGCGCTTTCACGCCGTAACTACTGAACCGATTTCTTTGAAATTTTGCAGACGTATAGTTAGAAGACCAGATTAAATAATAGGGTACTTTTTATCCCGGAAAAAAATATATTCCCGAGGGCATACTAAAATATTGTTTGCTTGCTGGATGGATTAGAGATGGCGCTGTGCGCGTTTAAAACAAGGTACTATATTGCAAACGAATATAAACCTGTAAATTTAGAAGCTAAATGATACGATTATGTATCCTTGAAAATGAGGAATTTCCGAGGGATGACGTACAATTTGTTTTATTGTCTAGACAGTTTTTTTTTTCATATCTACTTATCCTGAAATATTTATAAATAAACTAATTACTAATTGGTTTAAGTATTTACGTTACGTTAGTTCTTGAGGTATGCAATAGATGGCGCTGAGTGTTTTTTAAACCGTGGTATCGATGTTTTTCAAGATACGCAAGAAGTTGAATATTTTGCGCTTTAACCTGTAGTTCATACCATTACTCGGTGCACTTTTCGAATCATTTACTTACTTACTGTTTTATCTTTAGTCACTATTTTTCATTTTACATTGAATTGTGGATTTTGGCGCTCAAAATCGGTAGGGTATAAAAATGCGGGATTATACAGCAGGAGCGGGAGTAAATTCAATTGTTTGTCAATAGTAAGACTATAAGAAAATAAAGGGTATTCAAAATTTGCCGCCAACGTTAGCGTCTATGTGGCCTAGCGGTAAATCTAACCTCTATGAACATTCGAGAGACCCGGGATCAAAACTCAAAGGACACAAGCAATTAGTAAAAAATAAAGTTGTTGTGTTAGGTAAGAAAATAGCAAGAACTATCGCAACATGACATAGGATATCATTCATCTCGGGCAATCCCCATATTCACGAGTAATCTCTGCTGCAAACTCACCGATCATCACCAACGGTCAGTGTAGGGAGCAGCACCCACCGGGCCTCCGCCCCGCAGCACCAAACTACTATTCGTACTTAGTATTTTCTAAAAACTTCGCGATTGAACATTACAATTAAAACCACTATTATAAAACTAAACCCATGTTATAACACGCGATTAAAGACTCGAAAGTCAATAGTTACTATCCGTACTAATACGACCATTATAACTCGAACATAGAAACTTGGTACAAAATGGTTTGTTTCATGATTGTTATCATATATTTTATGGCTCTATGGGGTTGAAATAGCAAATGAAAGTTAGTATAGTATAGAGATTTTTGACATTTCTGCATTTAGAAACTTGAAAATTGGTGCGATTGACTGATATAACCACTACAAAAAGGAATTTATGAAATTCATCCATCAATCTTTCATGAGTATATATACACTAACGGCCATAAATTCCAAAAAGAGTAGCCATAGCTTCGGAGATAGTAATTCTCCATCCACTTTTGGAAGTTGAATGGGGAAAAGGTAGTCAAATAAAGGATTTTAGTGATGGGTCTCCAACTGCATCGCTGAACAATCACTTAAAAAGCCTCAATTTCCTTTATAACTTTTTTTTATATTTAAACTGGATGCAAAAAATGTAGTCGACGCGGACGTAGTCGCGGGCAAAAAGCTAGTATTATATAATAAACATCTTATATACATATCATCTATATAATAACACACATCTTATATAATAATATCCACGACTAAGAAACAATCATATGCTCATCACATAAATGTTGCTTTCAGTGGGGATCGAACTCGCAACCTCCGGACCTAAAAGCTAGTCACCTATCCACTCGACCACGGACGTCGTCAATATTAAAGAAGTATTTATACAGAACACACAATGGTAATGATGAAACATAAAAAAATATATGAAAGAGAGTGTTGTAGCGTAGCTGTCTAGTGTAGGCTTAGAATAGCACAAACCCATTTCTACCCGCTGCCTGTTGTCATAAACGGCAACTTGGGCTTTTAAGGGCGTCCCCGGAAAAATAGGTTGATATTGATTGTTTGGAAATTCTATAAAGTCTGATGTGATGATATTGATATGACATGAATAAAATATATGTTGGTGATTAGTTCATGGTGTTAAAATTTGATGTTTAACATTTTAATAATTTGTTGAAAAATATGATGAAAAATTGAATTGGAACATGCTTTGTTTTCATAAAAACCGTATAGGCTCCACTGGCATAACATACATGTGAACTCCCACTCTCAACTCCGTTTTTTCCGTCCCTATCACTCTCAGTAAATTTGACGTAAGAGTGAGCGCAATAGCTGCAAAATGCGGGGAGGCCCTTAAAGGTTTTAAGTGATTGCTGGGTGATGCGGTTGAAGACCCACCATCTTTATTCTCAACCAATCAGTCAGACTGAACCTTTATTTTACAATCTTTTCCTTACTCAACTTCCATAAGTGGTTGAAGAATTTCTAATTCTGAAGCTCTGGCTACCCCCTCTTGGGTTGAATCTCTCGCCTTGAATATATTTCATTAAAATTATGAGGCTACTTCATAGAACGTAAAAAGATTAGGTTCAGCAATTCTATAAAGGAATTGATATATTATGGGATCCCTGGCATACATTACTCACTATTGTCGGCTCAGAATAGCACTAAGCAATGTTATCCGGTATCAAACGAGGTGGCTGAAGGGTTTAAAGCCTTTAAAAAAGATATTTGGCGGCAAGAAAAAACATCTGTGTTACTTTTTATGATTTGCTCGGAAAAAGGTATATCTAAACTAGGAGTCACAATTATGAAATATTTCGTTACCAAATTCTTATGGCCATGTTTTTTTAACGACACTTTTCTTCTAATCAATGACTTCTATAATTAAGAACGTCACATAAATATTAATAGTAATTAGAGTTGAATCACAAAATGTTAGTTGCCTATATGTATATTTGTTAAATCAGACTCAGCTATGTATTTTGTATGTATATAGCAGTTGATTATTTATTTATCCTATTAACATTAACAAACAGTGGGACATATATCACTCGGCGTAAATTCACTTTTATATTAGCTCAACTTTTATATTATTACTCGAGAGAATGGGATTAAATTCACTTAGAAATAAAATTTGTGGACTCGTATGTTCAGAAAATGAAATAAAATGTCAATAAATTTAGTTTTCGGAATGTTATTTATGGAACAAAAATAAATTTTTAATAGCATATATTTAATAAAATGATTTTTATTTTATGTATGACCAAAAGAAGGGTTCGACCGTGACAGGACTCGAACCTGCAATCTTCGGATCCGAAGTCCGACGCCTTATCCATTAGGCCACACGGTCATGCAAGTAGGTGGTGAAATAACTGATCACTATCTCTATAATATCGATCACGCCAGAAATTAACTTAAATAGACATCTTTCTTTACAAACATCTCTTCTACATTAATAATTTTCGTTTTCGTTCATCTGCCAATTAGTTAATTGTTTAATAACGATAGTTGTGTTCCTATATTTTGGTGGGACATCTAACGTATTGCTGTATAACTAACTAAACTGGGACTTTAATCTCTGTGTCGAGATATAGTACGCTAGTTTACTTCTCAGTACCACAAGAAATGTATAGATGGCGCTGTTTTTTACTGACATCTCATGATGAAACTGTGAACTTCTTCTTCTAGTACGTGAAGTTTGTTATTGTAAAGTATTCAAAAATTACCAATAGATGTCTCTAACGCACTTAAAATATTTTCACATAAAGTGGTGAATTAGAGGAAAGAAGAGCAAATTCAAATACATTCGATATTCTTACATTTTTGTGGATACTTACAAAAAAATATATATGAAAACGTGACCTAATCAGTGTTGTATGTTAGATTGCAAGAAAAATGAAATCAGTAGGTTTGGTACTATTTATAGTACTGTAGTGTAGAATTACAAACATAATTATGTGTACTAAACCTACCAGTCTAATTTTGATATAAAGCCTTATTTAATTCCATTCCATTAATATTTTTTATTCTTTGCTTATTATTCATTGTTTTTTCATGTTTATTTTGTTATCTTTTATCATATTTTGGGTTGTGTTGGTAGTACCATAAATCCACCAAACAAAATATTTACCCACCATAAAAACCTAAAAAACATTACTTCTTCCCAAAATTCTTACAAATACGTAAACTGTAACCAATCGCGTTCACCCAATGCAGCGGTGGCGCCAAATTGAGCTGTCAAGTGGCAAATAAGCCGCTAAGTGCCAGTGGGCAAATTGGCACTCGAATGGACTCTGTTGTGCCTACGTGGCGTCCTCGAGACGACCTAATGGCTTGCTTGAGTAACTTGTGGTGCAATAGGAATGGGAAAAAGGTAAGGGTTATTTTTGGATAAGTTATTTTGGAGTGTGTTCTTATAATTTGATATTGATGTCAAATGAAAAAAAACAGTCGTATTTTCGAATTATTTTTGTAGAATGCGGTTTCTACTTTTATCTTTGGAATGATTATATGGATTATCATCCCATCCTATATACACTTTAGGGTTTGAATAATACTGTTAATTTTATTGTTGTGTAAAGGACATTATATATGCATGTTACCCTAAATAGGTAGCAGAGATAATAATTCTTCTTAACATCACGTAGCAATATATTTCCTGTTATGAGTTGGTACCCACTTTTTTCATGGTAAGTGTTTTCACGAGATAACGGGCAGTCCCCCTATCGCCACTATGTATGGTAATTGAAATTGTAGCATGTAAGTATAGCTCAGGCTCAGGGTTTGGTTGTATTTTTGATTGATTCTATAGAAACTTCTAATTGTTTTATTACATTGTTTTTATACTTCCATCATTATACTGAAACTTCAACCGATGTGAAAGATATTAATTAAACGTCAGAAAGGCTCTTTCAATATTTTTTTACGTTTAAGCTACGTAAATTAATAAAAACATTTGTACAGAAAAAGTCACTTTTAGTTTCAATTTGTAAATGCAGGCATTTGTATGAGAATTACAGGAGTATTTTTCCAAGCTTTAAGACTTGGATTTCATTTAGTTGTATGTGTATTGTACTTTCTATGTCCAATATTTCATTTAAGTATATGTGTATGGCAACCGGGTCGGGCCTACACCCATTTGTGTTTTCTAAAAACATATGTGTGGCTAATTTATCATGGTTGTTAACTATCAGGCTGAGTTGTGCTTAGTCATGTGACAGTGTATTTGTACATAACGGCGATAGGCCGGCCCTCTATCACGTGAGAACACTGGCCAAGCCAAAAGTGGGTACGCTGAACACCAAGGTAACAACGGCACTTGATGTTCGAATGTATTTGTAGCTCTACCAACCCAATATACGACGTGAAAGTTTGAGTTTGAGTTAATATGTGTATCGTACGTCTCTTACTACTCGCAATCATTGGACTTATCTAGTGGTTTACTTGTTCTGCGTGTTATGTGCAGAATCAAATGAATTATTACATTGGTGGTGAATATTATTTAAGTGAATAGTATAAATTGATAGTAAGTTAGAAGTATAATAAACATTTCTGCCCGTGGGTGTTCGTAAGAGGCGACTAAGGGTATTGGGGATTTCAAAGTGATTTTTAGGCGATGAGGTTGGAGACCCATCAACAAGAAGCTTTTTTTAGAATCTTATCCCTACACAACCTGCAAAAGTGGCTGAGGTTTTTTTTTTTTTATTTTGAAGCTCTGGCTTACCTTTCTAGGGATTTATTGACGTGAGTATATGTATGTATAAATTGATGTAACTTCAACAATCATGTTAGAAATATAATATACAGGATTCCCTCAAAATACCTACCACGTGTATTACGTCGGAACTTTCTCAGCCATGCTTTGTTTTGTGCCGCTACAATGAATTGTATGTGACTGGAATCCAAACCCGGGCCCACGGATTAAATCTTTATATTTATATTGGAGCTGTCAATTTTAAGCAGACCGTCAAAGAATAAACCGACCGACAGAACACCCACTCTTACATTCGATAGTTGCACTCATGTACAGGGTGATGTAAGTACCATCCTTATATAGGTACAACAATATTAAAAATATTAAAGTGAAACTCAAACGTTCACGCCGTATTTCCCTGGAAGGGTTGGCAGAGATACTTATACTTCTGAACATCACGTGACATTGGCACCTGATGCTCAGCAGAGTAACCACGTTTTGCTTGGACAGAGTACTCACGTGATTAGGGGTAGGTCTATCGCCGTTTTTGTACGATTACACTGTCACATGACTTAGTACAGTTTAAGAAAGAGAAGTAAAGCTGATAGTAGTAAAAAATAGCTGCTTTACAACATTGGTAATCAACATAACAAGTGCAGCAAACGATTTATATATCGCTAACAGTAAGGTAACTTCATCAGTAAATAGCACTTATAATATAAACCAGTTTACAAAACCAGCAGCCGTTATAGCTCAGTGGGTAGAACACCGCTTATCATGCAGACGATTAGGTTTTTAATCCCGGGTCGGCCCCCTGATTACGTATCTTTTGCGACTGTCGATTGTGTCGCAAGTTCCACGATTGTCGCTGTCAATGTCATAAATTTGTATGTGATTTGACACTTTTGACAGCGACAATATTGCAATTTGCGACACAATCGCGGTTGCTAAAGATATATAATCAAGGGGCGGGCCTACACCAATGTGTCTTTTGTAAATTTATAATATGTGTGGTTAATTTATCATGTTGGGTGAGGAAAAGCATCGTGAAAAAACTCACATTGCTAAGTTGTACTTTGTCATTTGACAGTGTATTCAAAACGGCGATCACGTGATTACTCTGAACATCATGTCACAATGTCACGTACCTCTGCCAACCCCTTCGGGAAAGTCGATAAATTTAAACGATATTAAGCAAATATTACAATTAAAGAACTCTTTCTCGAAACACGAACTGTGAATGTAATTCAGTTTGAGAACAACCTGTATTCAAGTCGATACGTAACTGACATGAATGTTTATCGATATTAAGACATCTGATATCATTTTAAATGGTCATACTGTATGAGTACAGTGAATAACGAAATATTTTGAGGCTGTACCATATTTCATACATATTAAATTATCGTTGAATCTAGTAAATTAAAGTTAAGTCACACTTATTATGTGGACAGTAAGCAATTGAGTTTTTATTGATGTTTGCTGTGTTACAGAAATGTGTCATACAATTTAAAATATATGTCATTAAAATGTAAAGATAAAACATCTTTCCTATTGATTACGGCATTCTATTCAGGTTTCCGTACTGTTCGGTTGAGCCGCCTCATACAAATCCTACAAGAGCAACATAATTTGAGAGCGACTATACCAAATGACTGGTAGCATAAACATTATCTTATATCCTTACAGATAACATCAACCGATAGTTTTTTTAGTGCATTCTTAACAACGGGTGGTCGGGTCATCATGCCGCTGCTTACCGCGTCATGAGAACCGACCAATGGCAAGCCGCGAATTTATAGATGAAACAAAACGTCTTTTGTTGAGGGCGTGGTCTCCATTGTTGAGCACAATAGGAAGACTGAGGGTTGCTTTGTGCCCATTGTATAGGGTATTGTTATTTGATTATGTACGTGGGTGGAATTTCGCAGCCTATCACTCAGTTTTGGGTGTGGCGGGTAAAAGGTAGCGATCATTTTTATTGGATTTTCTTGGGTGACGTGTTATGTATTAGGTTTTTAGTTTGAGGGAGGATTGGGGCTGTTGTTTTTGCGAGTAGGTTTTTCTTGGTTTTTGTGTAGACTAGGTAGGAAAAGTAGATTTTTGAATAGCTGAGATACTAGTATTTGTATATATTGTTAGCGTTATTTTTTACACGTACCTATTATATTATAATATATTTTAAACGCATGAAAGTGCATTATCCTTGTTAAAGTAAAATTTATGGTTATGTATCAAAATTAGAGAACAAACAGCATTAAGCTAAGCTGTGTAGTGTCGGCTTAGATTAGCACTACCCCATTACTTCCGGTGGGTGTACGTAAGAGGCGACTTACAGTATTGGGGCTTTTAAGGGATTTTTGGGTGATGTGGTTGGAGACCCATCACCAACAACCTTTATTTCAGTATCTCTTCCCCACGCCACTTCTAAAAGTGGCTAAGCAATTTTTTATTCCCTAGTTCTGGCTACCCCTTCAAGTAAGTAAGTAAGTAAGTATATGTATGTATGTACAACATTAAGAAGTTTAGAGATTATTAAAAATATATTGAAAACAACGGCATTATAGTGCATGTGTTTTAATTTGATAATACTGTGCTTTACCTCATCAAGTGAACGTGTTCAGAGGAAGCATAATTAACGAATTGAATTGAAGTTACTATATTACATTTCAATTTTAAATTGTAAACAGAAATAAACAGTTTGACAAGCAAAGATTGTTCAAAAGTATAGGCTGGGCAGAGGCACACAAACCCTTGTAATTTTAGCTGCATAAACCTCAAAGAAAACGATTCAGAATATACACACATACATACATATACTCACGGCTATAATTCCCTAGAAGGGGTAGCCAGAGCCAAGGAATTATAAATTCCTCAGCCACTTTTGGAAGTTGAATGGGGAAAAGGTGGTAAATTAAAGGTTTTTGGTGATGGGTCTCCAATCGCATCGCCCAAAAATCCAATAAAAAGCCCCAATACCCTTAGTCGCCTCTTACGACACCCGTGGGTAGAAAGGGGTAGCGCATTATAAGCCGGCACTACACGATTCAGAATATTTTGACAATATGATTGGTTTTATATTAGTGCCATTTCAATTTTGGGTTGGGTTGACATAAAACAAAGTTTGAAAGACATAAATTTCTAAGGTTCGTAAGAAACCCGACCACAACATTTTTTTTCAGATAAGCAATATCGTTTAAACTGATAACTTCAACAAAACTTAAGAACTAACTATCTTCTTAAAGCTGTATGAGAGAATTAATACTTTTCGGAGGATCAACCTATGGTGTTAACGTAAATATCAAAGGCATCCACCCATCTTAAGCATACCATATGTTATACCATTCCAAATGATTACCAAAAACCATGAAAACCCCAATATAGAATCCCATATCGATGTCACAGAGTAAAACGTGTGTACAGAGCTCAGACGGCAGACGAGTGTATCGATCGCACTCAGCCAGACGCACGCTTTGTTGCCCAATAAACGTAATACACTATTGTAATAACACATTGTTTTTAAGAACAAGGAAGCTTAATTTATTTGCTAGAGAAGCTGAAAGCTTGTGATAACTTTTAAAAGAAGGTATACATAGTTTACGCTGGATATTCCCAAAGTGATAGAAAAGGTTCCAATTATATAGTTATCATCAAGTTATACCTTGTCACCTACTGTACAGAATACTTAAATTTTGCTGACAAAATTTAATTACATACATAAATACACTCACGGCTATAAATCCAGTAAGAGGGTAGCCAGAGCGTCAGATCTAGAAACTACTCAGTAACATTTTAAAGTTAAGGGGAGAAGATGACAGAAATAAAGTATCTTTGGTGATGGGTGTCCAACCGCGGGGATGAGTAGAAAAGGGTAGTGAGATTCTAAGCCACCACTACACGGCAAAGTTTAATTATTGTGACAAACTACATACGTACACATACTCACGGCTATAAATCCCTAGAAGGGGTAGCCAGAGCAAAGGAATTAGAAATTACTCAGCCACTTTTGGAAAATTGAGTGGGGAAAAGATGGTAAAGTAAAGGTTGTTGGTGATGGGTCTCCAACCGCATCGCCCAAAAATCCCTTAAAAGCCCCAATACCGTTAGTCGCCATTTACGTACACCCATCGGTAGAAATAGGGGAAGTGCTATTCTAAGCCGACACTACACGGCCTACGAACAACGAAAAACTAAGAAGCAGTCATGTTTTTATCAAGATATTTTATGTCATTGACAACCTTCACGAGTTGATCACACATTACTATAGAGAAGACAAGTGGAATACCAAGATCGTCAACATTTCTTAAGCTAATAAAGTTTTTCATCGAAACGTTTATGTATTATTAATTGTATTCTGCTTACCATTGTCCTTTAGAACTAAATTGATATATTAATTTATGTATGTGAAAAAAATCGTCTACGAATATAGCCGCATTTATAAGTAATCTATTTCGTAACATTTGAATTTTATTTTTTTATCTTCTTGTTAATAAACCAATATATATATTTAAGAGAGGTTTGCCAGGATCGTACAAAGTGGCGATCGATAGTCTCTGCCTACCCCAATGGGAACTAACGGCGTGAGAATATGTATGTACGTATATATATTTAATTTAATACTATCGAGTTTGTATTAATTGCAGCTTATATTTCCAGAACTTGTAATTTGGTGACTCACGGATAGGTTGTAGAATGTAGGTTTTCTGTTAATTCTGGGCAGTATTCTACCCTAGTTATATTCAATAGTCAGACAGTTATGAAAATTGTCTCTACCTACCCCAGTGGAAACTAATGGAGTAGTGGGTATAAGCATGTAAATTTGCCAACTATGATCTCTTCCAGATAACGATTCATATTTTCTATGTAAAAACTGGGTCATGGAAATTGTTACCATTTCATACAAGGTGTATAAATTTTACGTAATTTTATTTATTTAGTAATACATATTTTTGTGTTACTTTTTGTATTTTATAACTTTATTTTCAATCATTGTGATTCTTTCGGATGGCTAATTATACCTAAATCAATATCTTAGAATCAATAGGACATTTTTTTAATAAATACATACATAGGTACATACATACATATACTCACGGCTATAAATCCCTAGAAGGGGTAGCCAGAGCTAAGGAAAAAGAAATTCCTCAGCCACTTTTGAACACCCACCGGAAGAAATGGGGTAGTGCTATTCCAAGCTCACACCACACAGCAGTAATATTTTTTTATATTTTATACAGATCTTAGGCTAAGTATTAACTCCAGTACAGTAATGGACAAGAAGGAACCCTTACGTGATACATCTGAAGTTAAATCGGAGGTGCACTTTGATGAAACTACGGAGTGTTTTGTTGTTCATTTAACATCATAACTAAATATAACAGTCGAATGAAATACATTCTGTAAAATTATTTTTTCTGACATTACTTTGCCTTTACTCCAACTGTCAGCCATTGTCTCCGTTAATTACAATATGACCTTTTACAATAATAATCTATTACAACACCTCATAGCAACTATTATAGTTTAAAACAATAAACCTTCAGTTAGACAAAACGTGTGCTAAATTTAAACATTTCGTATGATAACCCCAGTTATATTTGAATTCGAATGACAATTCCACGTTCAAAACGCGCGCACAATGGCGGCCGACTACAATGGCGCGGATCGATGAGAACCCCGCGCCGTGGCCGCCTCGATTTTAAATATTGTACGGGCGTACGAGACATTATTATGTAACTTTCTTTAAGTCTGTGCGGTTATTGAAATATTACAACATATATATTATACTTTTAACAAAATAACAGTTTATTATTATTCTATGCAAGCGAATAGAGACTATGGACGCATTGTTGTTCAGTTTACTTAAAACTAAGGTGCAAAGGACTTTGAACTGTAAAATATGACCCATTTCAAATAACTGGTTCTGTCGTAGAAATGTTACTAGAGGTTATATGTAGTTGAAACAATAGTGATCCAACAAAGACTATTATAAGATTACTCAACTCTATTAACAATAGATGTATGTAAGAGTAAATTTTATTGAGACTTTAAACATTTTCATTTAGGACTTTCAAATCATACTTATTAATGTACAATTATTGAGATTGTCTTAAAAGTTTACGATTTAGTGGTCTAACAATTTAAGCGTTCGAATTTAAGTCTTGAGGTATCGGTTTCGATTCCCTGAGACTAAATCTAGTTACGTATGATATTTTACAGTGTAGCTGTGTAGTGTTGGCTTAGAATAGCACTACTCTATTTCTTCCGGTGGGTGTACGTAAGAGACGACTAACGGTATTGGGGCTATTAAGGGATTTTTGGGCGATGCGGTTGGAGACCCATCACCAAAAACCTTTATTTTACCATCTCTTCCCCATGCAACTTTCCAAAAGTGGCTGAGGAATTTCTGATTCCATAGATCTGGCTACCCCTTTTAGGGATTTATTTATAGCCGTGAGTATATGTATGTATGTATGTATTGTACACTGAATCACCAGTATATCAAGAAAATAAGATTATTCTATGGTTTAGGCGGTGCGTTAGTCAGAGGTCTTTACTAGAGCTGTGCGAGGAAAATGTCTTAGGATCGCTTAATTTACTTTAATTAAAGAACATTCGTGTAAAATGTTGCTATGACGATTTTGTGTATAAAAAGTTTTCTATACCATTCCATTGTCACTTGTCACGAGAAACGCGTCACTCAGAATACGTAAATGAAACAATTATATTGGTGACAATTTATTAATATATTTTTTTTATTATTTATACATTATAAAGAAAAATTACATCATACGATGATTATACAGTGGTCACTTTATCCTCTTCTAAGGTTTAATTGTGACCACCGTCCCCCGCTCTTACATTGTAAATCACATTAAATCTTATGATCCGATTCAGCGACGAATAATGCATTTTAAAGAACTCACAGATTAACATAATTATATAAACTTTATTTCGTATCCAACAAAACAACACAAAGCCCCATTTTTCACGGAAATCGAAATGGCTTCTGGCCTGTCGGTCACCCGGCTTAGCTGAACATCTCGGACATAAAGCCAATTTTCAATGGAGAGGTCGCCAAGTCAATAGGATAATCTTAAATCGATAGAATTGTGGTGCCAGTCCATAATACTTGTGCAACTTAAAGTTACAAATCTTTACCGATAAGATGGACGTAGGATGTTGAAAGGATTTTGACGTTTTATGCGGAGATAGTTTTATGTCTTAATTAAAAGAGAATAACTTAAAGTATGAGGTTAATAATTATTGGTTTATACTTTATTTTAGAAAAATCCCACATAACTGATTGTAGCCTGTCCCTTATCAAGTAAATTCACCGCCCAAGTAAAAAGTGGGTACGACAATGGATTCAGAAGTTAAACGGTGTGTTCTTCGACAGAGTACTTCTGCCAAACTTATACTAATATACTTAGTGCTAATATATCCTGGCACTATACAGCACCCAAAAACGATTCCATCATCATCACAACCGATATACGTCCCCACCCAGGGGCACGGTCCTGAATAAAGTTAATTCACCATCGTCTACCACACTAGCTTAGTGTTAGCTTAGTGCTAGCGAGTTGTCAGTCACAATAATCTGTGGGAACAGTAAAATATACTGGCCAGTACACGCTGCTGTGTATCAACTTATAATTTGTGTTTATGCTTAGCTCGAGAAAAATGTACATACCGCGATGTAGGAATATTACAATTTTAATATTAACAGACTCCCACAAATCCTTTGTACAATCATAACTACTCGTCAACGTATCTCCAACTCCAGCTTCTCTTTAATAATACGGCTTTAAATATTATAAATATGTTTCTTTCATAGAAATGACTAGTAAACAAGAAGCCAAGCCATTTCTAAACCAAAACAATTCCTCCCAAGCATCCAGCTAATTACAATTTCGTTGTGCCATCGTATAAAAAGAGGACAGCGAATTCCTTAACGACTAACCCGAGTATCCAAGACTTTGTTATTAAATACACCAAAGAAACCACTTGTCTTCGTCAATAGGCGTTCGATAAAACTGCTGAGTCATCGTGCTCGGATACCCACAACAAGGACATTTTGTTACGGACTGACGATGAATCGATGGGAGTAAAGTTTTCTATAGTTTTTTGTACCTATGTCTCTTTTGGTCTTTCTACATTATATTATAACTGAACGTTATACAGCTGTGTAGTGTCGGCTTAGAATAGCACTACCCCATTTTTTCCGGTGGGTGTACGTAAGAGGGGACTAACGGTATTGGGGCTTTTTAAAGGATTTTTGGGCGATGCGGTTGGAGACCCATCACCAACAACCTTTATTCTACCATCTTTTCCCCACTCAACTTCCAAAACTGGCTGAGAAATTTCTAATTTCTCAGCTCTGTATAACATACATACATATACTCTGGTGAGTATATGCATGTATGTTATACAACTATGGGTGTATATTTCCATGTGACAGTTTTATGGCATAGTATATATGTTACGGCTAAAGGTAGGAACGAACATAAACTTAAGATTAGCCGGCTAAACTTAGGTTTATCTTCGAGAAGCAGCTAAAGTTCGATATCATGTTAGTTTGCGTTATATTGCATCTTTAGTCGGCTAAAGTGCACATTAACCGTAACGAAATGGCTAAAAATTATAATATAGTTATATTATAGTAGTTTTGGGATCCGGATCAGTTAGATTAAACATACAAGTCGCGGTATAAAATATTTAAAAATCTGGCAGTCTCAATAGAGGTAAAAATAATAAACGTACGTATTAGGGAATAGAGCGAGTGTTGTTCGGCTTCCGGCTACCATCGATAGTCTCTGCCTGCCCCAAGTAGTTAGTATGTTGTAACTTCAGTGTGATTTTGACTTATAACACATTTAATGACAGACCCATACTTTTAATTAGCTGTAGCATATAGATTACTTGGAGGCGAAAACAGTAGTAACTCATCCCCGCTGGTGCTGCAGAGGTACTAATACTTCTGATATTTAGAGAAGTCACATTACATGGTCAGTGGGTTGCCGACAGAGGGGGCAAACCTATTGCCGTTTTGTACGAAAACACTCTGTTATTCTGAATACCTGTGGCTACCCCTTTTAAAAAAATATCACCAATTTGATTAATGTTAGCATCCATTCACAACTGCCTCTAGTGAAGGATCTTGCATTTTTATTATTAATTCATTCACATTTTTTCATAAATTTTATACGTCATTGACTATAAAAAGGTTGTATATCTGCCAATGAAATTCAAAAACAGAATGATAGTGCGATCGAAACCGTTTATTGTGCCGACATCTTTTTATAACTTCCTGTCCGTTCTATACGTTTTTTGTCATGTGTGTATCATTTGGGTTATAATAAACAGGTGTTGGATTCAAACTTATAGAAGCACCTTATTATGTTCGTAAAGTTTTTTACGTAAATCTAAAGTTTAAGCCATATTTTAGTTTCTCTTAGGGGATGTCAAGGAGAAATTGATCGATGTTAGTACAGTGGGATGTCTTATACATACATACAAAATAATATAAAAGTAAAACTTAAACTCACGCTTGATGTTCTCATTGGGGTAGGCAGAGATTACAGGTCGGCACTTTGTCCGATCCAGGCAAATCTCTCTTGCTTCTGTCACATTCATCATTCTTCTCATTCATGCTCTTTTATTCTTTTCTCTACGGACTTTCTGGCTATGATATATAATCTCAAAAGAGATATAAGTATGTTTTTATAGAATTTAGCCTTCACGAGTAGCTTTTAAACTAATATTACACATACATATGCTCACTACCATAAATCCCAAAAAGAGGTAGCCAGAGCTTCAGAGCTAGAAACTCCTCAGCCAAAAGTTGATAGGGGACAAGATGGTAGAAATAAAATATCGTTGGTGATGGGTCTCCAACCGCATCACCCAAAAACAACTTAAAAAACCCCATATCGTTTTTAAAAAAAAAAAAAAACATATTTATTGGAATAATACAATAGTTTATAACAACATGTGCACGAATACCACTGCATTAGTTAGAAAACTGTGTCGCAGCAGTAAACGCCGTCCTCCAAATACACTGGTAAGTACCAAGTGGTACTACTATCTATTCCAATAACAAAAATTGCCTTAAGTTATTTGTTGTATTTTTATTACGTACTACTAAAACCTAAACTAGAGCCTTCTAATATATCAATAAATATATATATATATATATAATATAATATAATATAAAAGCGTTAGTCGCCTCTTACGAAACCCAATGGTAGAAAGGGGTTGTGACATTTTAAGCCGGCACTACACGGCACCTTGTACTCATACTTTATATTACACTAAAATTATGTGATTAAATTTTGCCTCTGATTGTTGGCTAGAACAGTCTGTAAAAATTATATATTCTTTACACGGTTTAACTAGGAAGTGGTCACAATTCAGTATTCGAACTAAAATATAATACATCAAATTTTCAGTATCATCACGAATTTCACTTCAAAACAATAAACTCACCAACCCAATACAGACGAAAAAAAACTAAAACACGTAAGAGAGGGTAGAGCGAAATTTTAATAATGCGTTATAAATCATGGCTGACTAGCTCGGAGTAATAGCATTTCATATTTGTCAGTGAGGGTAGTCCACTATTGTTAGCAAGCGGATTTACTCTATGTGTATGTACCTACTGTTACACCTGTGTTGTATGACGTTATTGATTTTCGGGATGAAATTTGAAACTGTTGTTTGCTGTTTAGTTAATACTTACCTATTTGGTTAAAGAATATGAACATTATTATGAAGAGATATTTGTGCAAGTGTGCATTGTTTAAGGTGATGTATTGTAGTCTCGTGTCAGCTTAGAATAGCACTAACACATTTCATCCCGCGGATGTCATAAGAGGCGATTTATCGTTTTGGGGCTTTGGATTGTTAGGCGATGCGGCTGCAGACCCATCACCAACAACCTTCATTTACAATCCTCTCTACACTTAACTTTCAAAAGTGGCTGAAGGTTCTAGGAATTTTAATAAATCCCTAGAAGGGGTACCCTTTGATACTATCCGATTACAAAATGACTTGAATCTTTAATTGTTAATATTTTAAATTGTAAATATTATAGAAGCAATCAAAAACGTTATTTAATCTCAAAAATCTTAGATAACAGAGGTAGAAAGATTTCTGAATACAGTATAAAAACCATAAACTAAATAAAAAAGTTATAATGGAATGTGAGAATTCAAACAAAAAGTCCTGATAACAAAAACAGTCACCACCACTGAATGAAATCCGAATAAAGCAGTCGCGAAACAAATGAACGTAAACAACACCTCTAGAGCAATGAATTTTTAAATTTAATTAATGACAAGTGGCGATGCCGCGATTATATTATTATTATTACGCAGCGGCCATTGTGCGGAGTATAGCGTGCTCCCCCGTTCTGGATAGGGTGACCGTGATGTACGGAAATATTTAGATTTTTAATTTAATTTGAATATCGTAGGCGATATATATCTACATACATACATACATACATACATATACTCACGGCTATATTTCCCTAGAAGGGGTAGCCAGAGCTAAGGAATTAGAAATTCCTCAGCCACTTTTGGAAGTTGAGTGGGGAAAATATGGTAAAAATAAAGGTTTTTAGTAATGGGTCTCCAACCGCATCGCCAAAAAATCCAATATAAAGCCCCGATACCCTTAGTCGCTTCTTACGACACCCGTGGGAAGAAAGGGGTAGCGACATTCTGAGCCGGCACTACACGGCAATATATATCTAATCTACATAATGTTTACAAAATAATTAGTAGCTGTAGAATGAAACTGGATTGCATATGTTACCTAAGTTGTTATTAAAGAAGTTTTGAAACTCACACTATACATTTATGGCGAAGTGGCCTTTGTTTTGCTAGTCATATTTGCATTATAGCTTACACGATTTACGTGTTATAAAAACCACGTTAGTTACAATTCCCCCACACGAGTTGCACAACACATTAAAGTAATTGATTTACTCACTTAACTCAAACTAAAACTTTCACGCCCCGAAGGGGTTGGCAGAGATACTTATACTTCTGAATATCACGTGACATTGTGACCAGGTTTTCAGAGTACCTACGTTTTGCTTTGACAGTGTACACACGTGACAGGGGCAGGCCTTTCGCCATTTCGTACGAATACATTGTTATTTGACTAAGTACAATTTAGCCATTTGGATTTCCTCACGATGTTTTCCCTCAATTTATACTTAAAAAACTATGCGATTAAAAATTAAATTCTAAGGACTTTTACTCAAACTTACTTTTCCCTCGTACTTCTAAAAGTGAATTGAACATAGCATATTCAGTATCATATTCATTAAATTCGTTGTAAATTGTACTAAAATTTAAATATTTTCGCTTTATGCATAGCACTTCGATTATCAGAACCTTGTCAAATTATCATTGAGCGTGGCGATCAAAAATCAAAGAGATTATTTTCCCTTCCACAAACATAAAATAAGTTTACCCAAAACTATCAAGATTTTAATAATATATAAACTAATTCATTAGCATTTGAATGTCATGTAATTATAAAGTTTCCCGTAAATCATGGAGCGCGTACAGAGTAGGCTAGTCGCCCCCTCATCGCGGAGACGACGCGTAAGGCGCTCCTTTGTGACGCAAATCTGGCACCTCAGCCTTCGCCAGATTGCGATTCCACTAATCTAAGTAAACTCTATGGAAATTTAAAAAAATGTAATCCATTCATATTGACAAAAGCTGTAAAGATATAAAATAACCCAATACTATACCCTACTACGAGCTTCCTACAAAAGGGACCAAAGGTTTAAATGATTGAGTTTAAATCATTTTTCCTTTTGACTTCCTTAAACGGCCAAAATATTGTTTTTTCGATAAAAATTAATACCAGTGATTACGAAGTAGCTCTGTCTGCATGTAGATATATTAAGATGTTGCCACTGGTTCAAATGCCAAGGACGAAAATTCATACGTACAATGAAGAGTGTAGTTAGTAGTAGTTTTTCTAACGATCATGTAATGTGTATCTTCCAAAAATAGATAACTCCCCAGCTGTAACTAAGTTTAGCCACCTGGGTTTTCTTTTTCTTTTCTTTTGATGCCGCTTAGTGCTGGCTTAGAATGACACTACCCTTTTCTACTCACGGGTGTCGTAAGAGGCGACTAAGGGTATGGGGCTTTTTAAATGGCGATACTATATTTCTACGATCTTGTGCCCTATCCATTTCCAAATCTGGCTGAAAGTTTCTAGCTCTGAAGCTCTGAAGCTCTGTCTACCCCATTTTCAGATTTATGGCCGTGAGTATATGTATGTATGTATTCTTTTGGCCTGAGTGTATATTATAGTAAAGCTTTAGTAACAGAGCAGAATTGCGGCTTAAATATGCTTACAGTAAGCCGAGTCTATTCATAATTATATCTTTTATTCGCGACGTGTAAATATGTTGTGCGCACTCAAATATGACAATTCGTGTACATAATAGAATATAACGTGGTGGAAATCATTGGCTGAATGTATCGTGCCTTTTTATAAGGTTTTCTTTATACCATTCGAAAAGACTGTAATTTATGTTATTGGTTTATAATTTAATTTTCATTCTTGTGTTTTAAGATAGAAGTACTAGTAATTGGCAATAACAGTAATTTTGTCATTAGGTGTTTGAAGTATAATGTAAAAGAACCATGTAAGGGAAGGCAAACCCTTTGAATCTATGAAGTATGTCTCATGACTTAGTATCGTATAACTTAGCCTAGTGTGTGTTCCTATAATGTTTTACCTCACTGCTTGACAACCAAACTTATTTCTTTTAAGCAGTGCGGATATGAGCTAAAATAGCACAACCTGAAGAGTTGGTAAAAGTCATATACTTTCAACCGAAACACCGATCGTTCATAAAACTCAACTCAAATCCTTAATCATTATAGCTAATATTATTCCACAATGATTGGTGACGAAACTCAAAACAGCTTCCACAATTTTCAATCACTGCGAATCAGCCAAAAACTTTCCGCTCAAGACAAAAGACGCCGCGTCGTTTTTAACAAGCAAACCGAGCCAGATTGTCCAATGAAAACTTTGATTGGAATCGAACCCTGAATGCTGTTCAATTATCTTGAATATAGAGCCAATTATTCAGTGCTTGGAAGTTTTATTGTACTATCGGATTCCAGCGTCAGACTCAGATGGGGCTCAATGGCGTAATTAAAACCGAAGTCGCCTTGTGTTTTCTCGATATTGACGTTTTGGCTTTACGAATTGTCGTGTTGGCTCAAACTCCGATGCTAAAAGAAAAATAGTAGTTACAATCTGGCGTCATTTCACAGGCATTCATGGTTTTGGTATAACAGCAATGGCTAGCCGTGTAGTGCCGGCTAAGAATGTCACTACCCCTTTCTATTTATGGGTGTCGTAAGTCGACTAACGGTATGGAGCTTTCTTAAGAGATTTTGGAGCGATGCGATTGGAGACCCATTACCAACGATTCTACCTTCTTACCTTCTTTATTTTTACCACCTCCCCTATAAACTTCCAAATGTGGCTGAGGAGCTTCTGACTCTGAAGTTCTGGCTACCCCTCCTTGGGATTTTTTCATGGATGCGACATACTTACTAACTCACTTGTGTTCACATATTTTTTTTCCGTTGGAGTAGGAAGAGACTTCTTATCTATACTTATAATAAATCTGTAGAGAGGTCAATTCTGTACAAGAAATATATTTTCAAAATAACTATCAGGTTGTGATTAGGGATCGATACTGATGCCAAAAATGCAATCAGTAAAATTTTTGTCTGTCTGTCTGGGAAAACGGGAGAAGTTACTCCATTTTTTAAGCTTCCGTCGCGTGTGCAGCCTTAATGGTTAAACTTACATAGAAATCATGTATGACGGAAATATTCTTCATAAAATTATCTAAAAAAAATCCTCAACAGTTTATGTCTATCTTTTACGGTTGACTCACAATAACACGTGTATTTCCTGATAGCTTAGCAGTTCAGAACATTCTGATTATATTTGTTTACTCTTACGTCTGTAAACCTCTCACTCATCCCTAATTTAAAAAAGGTAACATTATTACCTATTCAATAAAAAAAGAATCATAGAAATCGGTAGAGAAACACCGAAATTATACATAAAATAAGCCATCGCGCCCGTGATCAAAACCAAATCTTTACTAATTTACATATAACATACTAGATGGCGCCAGTAGTTGCATCCTACATCACGTAATGATTTATTGTTTAGTATAAGTACTTCATAGCGTTTTAATCCAAAATTTGCTATTAAACGGAAATACTGAACCGTTCATTAAAGCGCATTCAAAATCACCAAACTACACTGTTTAGGGAGTGCTATAAATTTAATTAATTGAAAACATTGCGCTGAATTTCACAATGCTTGAGCAGTGACTGAAGAAAGATACCTCAGATATTTAAAAAACAACGCTACCCGTGCGAAGCTGGGACGATCCACTAGTATCCTAATAAATATCTCTTACTTCCCGTATATGCATCATTCGTCTTGAACATACATATTCTTTTATTTTTTTCTCAGACTCCCGCCTATGAAAAAACGTTTTTTATGTGATGTTTAACATCTTGCTCGGCCGTTCTACTAACGATTCCGTCCACTTTAGCTCTTAATATTTGATAATAGAAGTATAGATCATAATCTGTGTTTGAGATTTATACGAAATTTATGAAGGGAAGGGAGGGTTATTTGGATAAAGCTACCAATTAAATTAGGCATTGCCGTGTAGTGCCGGCTTAGAATGTCACTACTCGTTTCTACCAACGGGTGTCGTAAGAGGCGACTAAGGGTATTGGGGCTTTTTTAAGTGGTTTTTGGGCGATGTGGTTGAAGACCCATCACCAACGATACTTT
The DNA here is from genome assembly GCA_963576735.1 of Bedellia somnulentella. Classification (NCBI taxonomy): domain Eukaryota; kingdom Metazoa; phylum Arthropoda; class Insecta; order Lepidoptera; family Bedelliidae; genus Bedellia; species Bedellia somnulentella. The sequence continues at coordinate 1,853,219 of OY755175.1, read as the reverse complement.
GTTTCTGCCATCTTGTCCGTATCAACTTACAAATGTGGCTGAGGAATTTCTAACTATGAAGCTCTGGCTACCCCTTTTTGGGGTTTATGGCGGTGAGTATGTACGTACGTATGCAGTGCGATTTGGGTAAAGCTACCAGTTAATAAACAAAGAACAAATAAAGGAAAGAAAAATTTTTTCGACACAGGCGGGAATCGAACCCGCGACCTCGGGTATACGCCCCGACGCTCTGCCAACTGCCAACGAAACTTTTTCTTTCCTTTATTTATTCTTTGTTTATTAGTAATAATCCCCACATGAGGTTTTCATGAACAAAAAGATTTAAATTAGCTACCAGTTAAATTAGGCTCAGAATTATCTAAAGGGCAATGGATAAGGCTATATTGAAGGCTACGCGATTGACTCTGCAGAACCAGCCTTAATAACTTGAATAGCCTAAGAAGTCGCAAAATTGGAGTGTTAAGAGGCAGGGCACATTCACGCAGCACCGACGGAAGGCTCGAAGGTTTTGGAGAGGCTGCCACGTACGGAATGACGCAGTGTGGGTCTTATATATCATTACGTTACATTATACGGTATATTACGGTCATATATTCTAATTATTCTTTGCTGTGTAGTGTCGGCTTAGAATAGCACTACCCCTTTTCTTCCGGTGGGTGTACGTGAGAGGCGACTAACGGTATTGGGGCTTTTTAAGGGATTTTTGGGCGATGCGGTTGGAGACCCATCACCAAAAACCTTTATTTTACCATCTTTTCGCCACGCAACTTCCAAAAGTGGCTGAGGAGTTTCTAATTCGTTAGCTCTGGCTACCCCTTCTAGGGAAATATAGCCGTGAGTTTATGTATGTATATTCTAATAGTCGTTTGTAAGCCTTTATTTAGAAGACGTTATCCAATGTTTTTAGGCTTTTTAATGTGAAGCTATACCTGTGTTAAACCGCCTACGAAACATACTGCCCCTATAAAACTCGCTGCTTTCTTGATATTTGATCCACCCACATATTTATATCTCATTATTTTCCACACAATACACAAGTAGGTGGGATGGTTAAAAATCTAATCAAATGATTGTGAATGACACGCGAAGCTCTGTGGTCTTCATTGTGATTGATAATGGGGTGTGTGTCTGTGATACCAACTTTTAATCTGCTTATGTGCAAGTTACAAGTAGCTGTTTGGATTATACCACAATATTTTTATTATATTATATTGTATTATTACCAAATAAATAATGGGCTCAAGAAGGCACGTGTCCGAAATATGAAAATAAAAGAGCATGTATGAAAAGATTGTGGCGAAGAAAGTGGCGATCGATAGTCTCTACCTACCCCAATGGGAACTAACGGTGGGCGTGAGTATAATAAATGATATGAGTGGGTTGTGATAACACAATATAACTGTTGTAGCAAAGTAGCTTCTACGTAAATCATGAAAAATTTTAAAATATAAGTGCAGTTAAAGTCATCTTTAAAAATTGTTTAGTCAGGCTTCTAATACTAACGCCCGATTTCTGAATTGGGTATTCCATTTGAGAACAACTTAAGTATCGTTCTGTCGCATTGAAATTTTAAAAACTGAATGAGACAAAATGATACTTAAGTCGTTCTCAGCTTGAATACTCAATTCAGAAATCGGGCGTAAATGACCATTCTGCGCTCTAGTTCAAACTCCGTAGGTCTGAAGAAGAGTATAATTTAACTTTTGCCACTATGATTAGCAAATAATATATAGTTCGATCATCAAATATCGGAACAAATATCGTATAAGATGTGTCAAATTTATATTGATATAAATTATACAGCAATGTGTCCAGGTTGATTTGATAAAAATATTATCTAGCTTCCAGCAATAATTAGTAATAACTACTGTGTCATAACAAAAGAGACAAGGCGATTTCATGAAATGAAAAGAAAACATGTATTGTCATTGAAAAACCCCTTGAGATTTTGAAAACACCCTCGCCCGATGTCAAGAAAGCCCTCTTCAATACATATTGATGATTGAAACGAGCGTATTGTTATCAAAAGACGTCGCGACAAAGAATTATTGATTTTTCCATTCAATATTCGTTTTTCCAGTTTACTTTTGTGACGGAAATCAACGTTTTTTATTTTGAAGTTTACGTCAATGAAATGAAAACCAGTGAATATAATAAGTTTGTTACGGAAGACTTCTTGCCAGTTTTTTGGTTTGACTTAGATGAAATAAATTCACTTGGAATGTTTTTGGAAATCTGGCCAGAATACTATTAAAGATGACGATCTTTTCCCCTCTAAGTATTCAAAAGTGACTTAAAAGTTTTACTATTCCAAATCTTTGACAAACCGTTTTTCAATTATGCCTTCTTTATCGTATCTACAAACTGTGTATTAACACACATAATCATATAATAATACAAAAAAGGTACTCATTATATACAGTATGTTCAGAATTTACCTACGTCAAGATTGATTGTCAAGTACAGACATAATGACGGCTGTAAATTAAGCAATGCGGTAGCTCGTTCATATACGAACTCCTTGTTACCGCTGACAACTTAATAGGATGCTCATTAAAAACTGAAGACGACAACAAGTACTTATATTGTTTTCATTAGAGTAAGGATAAAGTGTTAGTATTAATAATTAAAGAATAAATAAAGGAACGAAAAATTTCGACACAGGCGGGGATCAAACCCGCGACCTCGGGCAAACGCCCCGACGCTCTGCCAACTGAGCTACCGTGTCAGTTGGCTGCCAGTGCGAAATTCTTCTATCCTTTATTTCTTTTTTACACGTTTAAGTAGTGTTTGCGTTTCCTACCTCCGAATTATTCCTAATTCGAAAGGCCACTTGTCTACCTTTTCAGATAGAATGCAAATGTTGAAAACGCCTAACTATCACATAATTTAAATCTTTTTGGTCATGAAAACCTCATGTGGGGATTATTACTAATAATTAAAGAATAAATAAAGGAAAGAAAAATTTCGACACAGGCGGGGATCGAACCCGCGACCTCGGGCAAACGCCCCGACGCTCTGCCAACTGAGCTACCGTGTCAGTTGGCTGCCAGTGCGAAATTCTTCTATCCTTTATTTCTTTTTTACACGTTTAAGTAGTGTTTGCGTTTCCTACCTCCGAATTATTCCTAATTCGAAAGGCCACTTGTCTACCTTTTCAGATAGAATGCAAATGTTGAAAACGCCTAACTATCACATAATTTAAATCTTTTTGGTCATGAAAACCTCATGTGGGGATTATTACTAATAATTAAAGAATAAATAAAGGAAAGAAAAATTTCGACACAGGCGGGGATCGAACCCGCGACCTCGGGCAAACGCCCCGACGCTCTGCCAACTGAGCTACCGTGTCAGTTGGCTGCCAGTGCGAAATTCTTCTATCCTTTATTTCTTTTTTACACGTTTAAGTAGTGTTTGCGTATCCTACCTCCGAATTATTCCTAATTCGAAAGGCCACTTGTCTACCTTTTCAGATAGAATGCAAATGTTGAAAACGCCTAACTATCACATAATTTAAATCTTTTTGGTCATGAAAACCTCATGTGGGGATTATTACTAATAATTAAAGAATAAATAAAGGAAAGAAAAATTTCGACACAGGCGGGGATCGAACCCGCGACCTCGGGCAAACGCCCCGACGCTCTGCCAACTGAGCTACCGTGTCAGTTGGCTGCCAGTGCGAAATTCTTCTATCCTTTATTTCTTTTTTACACGTTTAAGTAGTGTTTGCGTTTCCTACCTCCGAATTATTCCTAATTCGAAAGGCCACTTGTCTACCTTTTCAGATAGAATGCAAATGTTGAAAACGCCTAACTATCACATAATTTAAATCTTTTTGGTCATGAAAACCTCATGTGGGGATTATTACTAATAATTAAAGAATAAATAAAGGAAAGAAAAATTTCGACACAGGCGGGGATCGAACCCGCGACCTCGGGCAAACGCCCCGACGCTCTGCCAACTGAGCTACCGTGTCAGTTGGCTG